>JAWQUT010000513.1:430303-471169 GCA_033807755.1 Ellobium chinense
CACACACACACACACACACACACACACACACACACACACACACACACACACACACACGTTGCTATGTTGTGAAACCATCTCTCCATCTTGAGTACATCCACAAAATTCGCATTTATTTACTTGTAATCGAGTTGAGGAAAGGGGTGAGGTCTTCACACTAAATGCCTTTGCCTCGTCTCTGCAATAAATCCTAGGAAATCGTTGTCATCACCTTTTTCCATTGCTCTGTTACATAAAGTATCAGAGACCTTTTTTTTCCCCCGACCCTGAAAATTATAAGTTTAATATTTTAACCTTTTTCTTTTCTTTTTTATCGACACTGCCAAATGGCATCTCTGTCAACAACAACAGCAATAACGACAACATCATCATCAACAACAATAGCAAAACAACAACAACAACAACAACAACAACGACGACGGCGACGACGACGACGACTACAACTACAACCACGACGACGACGACAACGACGACGACAACAACATCAGGGACAACAGCTGCTGCTGCAACAATAACTACAACTACAACAACAACAACAACAAACGGTGTCAATGTCATCTGAGATCCTATTCTAATTAGACCTAACTTAATCGCCGACATTTAAAAGGCTCCCTTTTGTATTCAGAACTTCCTTTTAAAACAAACTATGGTAGACCTTAACAGTCGTCGTCTAAGGACCGAGGTATAATTTGACTGGAAGATCGATGGCATTCAATTTTATCAATGCATAGCTCGATATCATCGGCGACATCGCATGTGTCATGCAAGCCTTGCAAGTTAGTGAGGAAGAGGAATAACATGCTCTGAAATAAATGTATTGTATGGGTTGCTCTTTGTGATCAGGATCCATAGCACATAGCCTGTCCCATATTTCTCTGCAGATCGGCTCAAAAAAAGAAAAAAAATGACTATCAGAAAAATCCCACTATTAAAATGATTATTATGGCAGGCCCAAATCATAACAACAACAACAACAACAACAACAACCAACAACAACAACAACAACAACAACAACAGTAGTAGTGATAATAATAATAACGCAGTTTATAAGTCTCATTTCTAGGCTAATGTCCGCTCACATGAGCGCACACTATTATTTCCCCAGTAGACCTGATCACTCTGAGACCTCTCAACTCCCTGCGGAGCATACAGTGCCGCTGCCATGTACAGGAGCTGATCACTAACATTCTGACAAATCTTCCACTGCCTACAGCCAAATATCCACTTTACAGACGAGTGAACTGAGTAAAATGTAAATGAGATGCTTTCCCAAGGCGCTTACAATAGACCGTAGTCGGGAATCGAACCTGCGGTCTTTTGATCTTCATTCCAGTGCCCTAACTGTTCGGCCATGTTACCCTTCCTGGTCCACTTCTCTTAAACGCAATTCTTCTGGAGCAAAAATACAAGTTCCGATTCAATGGAATTTGAATTATCGGGCGACTCATATCTTTATAAAACAGTATCTGTCACCAGAAAAAAAAAAATGTTGCTGTTTAGCCGAACTTTGAGTTTACATCAACTATTACATCTCCCGTTTAAAATTGCGGACCCTATTCGAAAATAACAAAATAATAAACTGATCTCAGAAAATGTATTAGCTATTGACATGCAAGTACAGTATATCATATCAAACATTGGTAGGGGAATTATTACTTTTCATTTCATTTTACAGGGATCAGACTTGGCCTACTAGTTCATTTCAGTCTTAATGGTCGACCGACTTTGAAAATGTGCTACCTGAAAAACATGACCCTCAGATCAGGAAACAAATCGTTACAGTCACACACTCACAGGTCGTGTGCAGAGAAATACTGCCAACCCTCTATAGAATAGACTGAATAGACTATAAACGATCGAACGGATGGACCCGCAGGCAGAAAACGACACACAGACAGAGAGACGGACGAACGAGTGAAAGAACATCTAGAGAGCTCGAGGTAAACAGACCAAGCAACCGATAGACTGACTCTCCGACCGACGTTTTCGTTGACGAACACATAGACGGACACTCAGCCAGGCAAGCAAGTTGACAGAGAGGCATAAATAGAAAATGTATCATACATACATACACATACATACATACATATACATACATACATACATACATACATACATACCTACATACATACATACATACATACATACATCATACATACATACATACATACATACATACATACATACATACGTACATACTGTACATGCATGCAGCAGGCAGGCAGGCAGACAGATGACAGAGAGACGACAGACAGACATACAGACAGACAGCCATACAGACAGCCAAACAGACAGACAGACAGACAGACAGACAGACAGACAGACAGACAGACAGACAGACAGACCTTGACTTACTTACCCTGGCTCTGCTCTCCAGTTAACAAATCGGTTATTCTGATCTCTGGCTTCTTTTCTTGCCTCAAGTTGTTTCTGCCCCTGACTCGAACTGTGAGCAGTTCAGTAGAGAAGCCAAGCCAAATTCCACAGCAAACACGCGTACAGTTCTGTTGTATTTGCTCATACAGCAAGAAAAGAAGCGGCCTTGAAGTCTACCACGCACATAGCAAACAATACGGGGAGGGCATCACCTCACGTCAGATGGTATAATGGGTGATCAATACATTAATGCCCATCGATCACTGATCAATATCTATCACCCGATTTTCTCTCAAGTGCCTAACCACTGCAGGCAGACAGCATCATCTGTTCGAGTTACTGCTTATCCTTCCCTCACCGCTTCCCTTCCAGCAGCCCTTCTCACTTAAGCTTTATTACTGCCACGGTGCTGCTTATTTTTGTGTGTGTTGTTTTTTTTTTACATTATGCGTTGCAGACACTCGTTTTCTGTAGTGCGGTCACAAATGTCGCCAGTGAAATATTGGTGAATAACACACTTGGCCTAGCTATTGATCCAAACAACGGTTCAGATGAAATGATTCCCCCCAATTGTGACCAAAGTGGACCCATACCTCCTAAGAATGCCAAGGACCCCGCGCCATGAGCACCGAAAAGAACCGGTATCTCTCAAGTCTGAAGAACGCAAGGCACCCCGCGTCAATGACAATCAAAGAGGACCTATATTTTTCAGGGACTCTGGGGTCCCGCGCTATAAGGGACCAAAAAAAGGCGGTACCTTTCAAGATTGCAAGGCGTCCAGAGCCACTGAGTACCAAAGAGGACCAATCTTCCTCAAGGACCTAAGGGGTCCCGCATTACTGGGGACCAAAGATGACGGTACCTTTCAAGAACGCAAGGCGCCCAGCGCCACTGAGCACTACAGAGGACTGATATTCCTCAAGGACCCAAGGAGGACCCAATTGGACCGGTTCCTCTCAGAAGTACGTGAGGCTTGTTCAAATACGCCGTGTTTCTTGCTGTGTATCAATGCGCTGTGGCATTCATGTTATTGTGTTTGTAGCGTAACGTGATCGAAGTTTTCCTGCGTCATTTTCATTTTCCTGTTTGAATGGAAAGAATCGATATTGATGCATAATTGTCAATAAGCCTTGTGCAAGACCGGCCGGCTATTTGGGAGAAATAGAAAGCTTAGAAAATTACAAGTCTAGGACAGACCTCAAAGCGGCTTGGAGGGACCTCATGAACTCGTTTTATTTTCAAGAGAGTAGTTATTTAGATTATACAGGTGCCAAAAAATCTTCATAAATACCCATGCTAAGAGAGAGCTAGGGGTAGTGGACCATAAATTTTACAGGCCGCTCTGCGCGAAAGTACTCTAGATCTAGTACGCACAAGTGCGCTTACTCTGAACAAGGCATAGTCAATGCATGAAATATAATTATGTACTCTGAAACCTGAAAGTACAAATTTATCATTCAAAAGAAAAAAAAAAAGAAAAATAATGAAATATGGCTGTAATCGGCTGATTCTAAGGATGCTTTATACACTTTTTTTTTTCGTTGTTTCAGGGCGAAGAGGAAGGTCATCTGAAAGAAAAAAAAAAAGCAGCTTTCGTTCGCTAGAAAAGAAAAAAAAATACTCGCTCGATATTCAACTCTGGCTGAAGGAATGCTATTTTGAAAACAATATCAAGGATTAACCTAATTAAAAAGTGATGAAAGGAAACGAAAAACGTGAATGGTAGGTCTGAACTCGCAGATCATTATGCAGTATGGTGCTAGCAGCAGACCAAAACTCTGATTTCTGGGCGTCTACTTATTATATCATGATTCTTTCATGACACAAAACCTGGCTATTCCTCCGTTCATATTGCCTTGGTCGAGCTCTGAAAACTGGAAAGGTGTGCAGTCCATTACTGGACTCCATATAATTTGCTCACTCAAGTTACCTGCTGATTTTTTTTTTTCGGGAGGAGGGGGAGAGAGCAGTAAGGCCAACTTTACTATTTTTTCCCGTTGCCTTTTTCCCGAGATCTCTGTCCCCTTCCCCCTTGGAGGATTTTTATATCTGCTGTGGCATAAGAATAGGAAAGTGCTGTTGAAAGCCTACTGTATGTGATGGTGGGGGCAGTGTTTTATTGGGTAAGATTATTTCCATATTCGTAATGATTCAACGGGGTAAGAGGTGGAATTATTTTAAATTTCTGACGACTGTAGCACGTGATCGATCTTTTGTTTCTTGTGTCATGTTCTCGTGATCACACTTATATGCTGCCTAAGCTTCCCATTTTAGAACGGAAATTCCCCCGAGTTATTTTTAAATGTGGCCTGGGCTATGGAAGCGACTGCTGTAAACAAACTCCCTCGTTTTGTGTTGACGGGCTTTTCCTTGCACTCGGACAAAATGTGTCAGATGCCGTTCCATCTGCAGAGTTTGGGAAGCAACAATATAACAAAATAACAAAAACCCAACGATCTGCATTATTCTGACACAGATCGAAAGTGAGGGTTGTTCAGTTATTTTGTCTGCTGCATTCAAGGTTTACACACACTGGTCTACTACAGTGGGCTGTAGACTAGTGGCAGTAGGTTAGGTAGTTTGTTACTTTCATGTTGTATATCCGTCAATGATTTCAACAGGTGTGAGTAGACTAGTCCAGCGTGACCAATTATTGCATGATTAACATGAGTTACAGTTAGTAAAAATTATAAATCCACATGAATCAAATTCATTTATTCAACCTAAACTAGACTAATTATGGCTCAGGCTGTAGTAGTTTACAATCTTTACATATAATGCATCAGCATTACTCACACATGACAGAATTACGAAAATTAGGAATTAAAAAATCAGATCTGAGAATATTTTTTTTCAAAAAACGAACATTTCAACCTAAATATTAATATGAACAGAAATAAATAACACAGCAAAGTTCATATTCAACAGAGACCCATGTGTTGATTCTGGTGTCTGCAAAAAAAAAAACACCCCAAAAATTGTCATCTGTCATTCCTGGTTACTGTTTAATCCATTTTAATGCTGCATTTCTGGGATCCTGTTGTGATCAATGTTTCAATGTAGTTCATATATATTTATGGTTTATTTATTGTTGTTTTAAGTTATATATGCCTGACAGGGCCATTGAAAGACACTTCAGGATATTTTTGACTGTCTTTTATTTTTGGTTTCTGTTGTTCCTCAGTTTTGATATTGTAATCTCACCCCATCCTCCCTGTGTACATAAGCCACTAATCGTTTACCATTTTTCAATGTCAGCTACTCAGCATTTGTTGAAACCCTCAATCATGGCCTGGGAAAGTACTCCAGACAGTGTTCTTGCCTCTGTGTTTGCTCACCTGGACATTTTCGACAAGATGGCAGCTCGGGAAGTTTGTTGCTCATGGCGGAGAGGAGTAGAACATCCGGATGTGTGGAAGACAATCATTCTAAAGGCACATCACTTCAAGGATTGTAATATGGGTGTTGTCACTCTCGGTTTCATCATTAGTAATCTGAGATTCTGTGAGCATCTTATTCTGGACATCAGTTGTGGCATTGCCTGCACTGTTTTGGAGACAGCCTCAGAAGTCTGCAGGCAACTGATTTCGTTGAAAGTGACAAAGTCTCGGTTGAGATTGGATATTACCAGTGAGAGATTTGAGAGCCTTTCCAAGAATTTAAAAGTCTTGCTAATGCAGAATACAAAACTGAAGGAGATTGATCTGGATGGAGTAACCATTATAGCATCTTCCAACAATGAGCCATTACCCATAGGTGAGAGATATTGTGAACATAGATTTACATGGTGTGAGGAATCAGGAAAGAGGACTTAGGGGGTAGCAAAGTGGTACAGTATTTAGTTGGGAGGATGAAGAACTTAATTTCTTTGCCACACCATGTTTTGCAAATGTTGATGTCATGAAAGTTACCATGAGCTCGTTAGCTTGTACATAAGAATTAGTTCATTACATAGCAAGTTGGATGTAAGGGTATTTTGGATATTGCATGAGAATTATACTTCCAAGATATACTGGTATATCTGGGACTGTTTTGTAACAACAGGTAGTGACATACATTTATGTCATGAAGGGATGGAACACCATGCTTGTTGCTGTTGTTGGAGCAGGTGGAGTGGGATGAGATAGATGTTGTAGGACATTAGTACGGTGATGATATTTTGGTTCAGCTGGGGTTCAGTTCATGAGATGGAGGAGGGGGGTCACATGCTTTGTGGAGCCACAGACCATTTTTCTACTCAGGAAAGAATATTGCTTTCAATCTGGCACACAAGCAAGGCAGCAGCTGTTTGGTGGATAGACAAGTAAATAGAAAGACACAGGAACACAGATACAAAGACTGAAAAACAAGAGGATGCGTTATAGAGATTTGCATATTGTGACCAAAAATGATTTAGGTGATATTACTATCAGGTATGCATATCTCGTGTTCTGACGTGTTCAGTTCAGTCGGCTGATGGTCACTATAGATCAGACATGGTGTTTGAGGTCTATATGGGGTATCCCTTTAGATTTTCCTGCAGGATCTGGCAGTTGCTTAGTCTGCATGCTATCCCCTTGTGCCTGGAAGATTTGCCAGTTGTTTAAGGAAACTCACATGGTAATACATGTTTATAGATTTATGTGTCTAATATGTCCATTAGGTAAGAAACCTAGGATTGCCTGTGAGCAGTTTCCTCATGAATCCTAAACAAAGTGACCGAGTATGTACTTGCTACCATTGGATGAGTCTATAGTATACATGTACATATTAGTTGTTACTCCCATGTTTGTCTTCTGTGTCCACCAACCAGGACTTCCACATGCCCGAAGCATGGCCAAACTTCGACTGGTCAGCTCATTGAATACATGTTCCCCAAGTCCTCTGATGTACCTGGTCAACCTTACTCATCTGACTATCAGCCCAGAGTTCCTGCACTACAGACTTATCAAGCACTTGGCAGAATGTTCTCTCAAGGTTTCTTCATTTAGTATATTGTAGTAAAACTCACTTCAAATCACGTTTTAGTTGTGTTGGATCTCACAGTTTGCTTGTTTGAGTTTGAGTGTTCCAGTCCCATCACAATGTTTATTATGTAATAGAAGCTTTTAAATCACATAACCCCTTCGCTCTGTTTGGTCAAAAAAGCGTTTAATCAGGTTTACCCCTACGTCTTTTTTCCAACATAATGAAACATTCTATATACAGGGTTGCAGTATAGATGGAATGATGAAACTCTTTAACTAACACAAACCTGTGAACAGGCTAATAAGCCCATTGTAATTTGGTAACATCAACACTTGAAAAATGTAACAAATCAAGAAGTTAAATGAACAACGTAACTATTGCAAATCAGAATACACTCACTTATATAGGGTCTTACTGGCATGCGACTGTTCAGATCAACATGATTTGATTCAACCACTTTGCCAATTTTGGTTACCTTACCTTATTTCATCAAGGCTTCAGCTAGTATTTTCTAGCGCAGGCACTACATTAAGGAAAATTTCCAAATAATATGCCGGTTTTTTTTGTTTTGTTTTTTTTTGCAGCACCTTAACCTTATAACGAAACCCAAGGTGCCACAGTCCTATGAGAGTTTGACAGAATCACAGTGGGAATCTTTGTCCAGAAGCTCCAGCCTCATAGTTGGAGTTTACACCATGAAGTCCATACAGTAAGTTGGTCATATATAGTAGTTTGAATTCTTTCAGGCATCTGCAGGATCCTGCACCTTTTGTAAACTTAAGTTCATTGTTCCTTATAATGTCTGCTTACTTTTACAGGTGTACTTTTGACAGGGCTTTTTTTTAACTAAACTATACAATAACTTAGTCTTTTTGCCACATGACTTTGTTTTATTACTCAGTTAAGAACTGGTCCACAAGATGGTTCTTTGATCTGTGTTTAGAGATCAAGGAAAGAATGAAATATGCCCACTTTTGATTGTATATTACAAGTGTGCAAATAGTTACACCACTGGATTCACGATTGGAGGGTCCTGGAATTGATTCCTACTATAGTTATGCCTTGTTATCATCATCATCATCATCATCACTCTTTCCATGACTACCATCAGTATTCTCACTGCAGGCCTGTCTTGTTCCTTTATACAGCGTACTTTATAATGGCATTTAGTATATTATTTTTTGTTGTGCCACAAGGGTTAAGTAGAATTTCTATCACTCCACAGCATGTCTTATGACTGGGGTCAGCGTATTCTGTCTCCAAAAATGCCTGTAAGGGCCCTGGTATACAATAAGACATCATGGCTACCCTACACCTCACTGCTTCCCTTCCTGGACCCATTTTCTGGCACCCTGGAGGAATTGGTAGACTTCTCTCTGACCAAAGATGGTCATCATGAGCAGTGTGACCAGGTAGGAGACGCAGCCATGTGGGTGTTCTCAGTGATAGAAATGTTTTAATTATTAAATGGCTGGTGGGCTGTGGCGCTAGACTGGCACTCAAAATAGGCTTATTAAACTTTAGGGTAACCAGAATTTTAGATAAAAGTATAAAAAGAAAAGAAAGGGAGAACAAGAGAAAGAAAGAAGCTTGAACTTGAAGAGAAAGAGAGAGAGGATAATTACAGTTAGGGACACTGAAATCTCTCCCACACATAAATTTTCCATACTGTGCGCATCATCAGTGTGCTACAAAAATGGCCTAAGTCAGATTTAGACAATTTTTTAATAATGCTACAGTGTTGTTTATGAGATCAAGGTTTATGCTGCCATGTTGAAAAAATTTCAGATGTGCCAATATTTTCCTACCAAAATTGCAGTTGCAAAGATATACATCAACTCTTATTTGCTTTCCCATAAAAATGTTTCCCCTGCATTCTCTCAGAAGTGTGAAACATGAGTAAAGCCATTTTTGTAGCAGTTTATATCATTATGCATAAGGTAATGCTGCGACTCCTTGAAACCTTTACATTTTTGTTCCTCAGATTGTCTTATCATTTGTTCAGAAGTTCCCTCGACTCCACACCTTATCTCTCAGGTCAGTTCTCTCCACCACCACGCTCCTGCTCATGGCCACCCTCAATCATGGCCTTGTCAACCTTCCCATTCCATCTGATCTGGTCACCCTTGATTCAAGCCCAGTCGATCTGGAGAATTACTCAGAACTGAGCCCTGAGAGAAGACAATTCATAGAAAATAATTCTCAGTCTATAGAACAGTTTGAAACAGCCATGACATCACTTTTGGGTCGGGACTGGAGGTTGATTGACAGACAGGAGTATTGTGATTGGATGAGAGGGCGATATACCCCCTACTTCGGAGAATTGATGGTTTAACAAGGGTAAAGCCGATGGCTCAAGAGGCTCGCTGGAACTCAACTGGGTATAAATAATAAAGAGTTATGTTTTTTGCACATAGCAGTGAATGAACTCTTGTCGAACCTGGAACTCTGACAATTTCATAGCGAATATTCCAGAACAGTCCGGTGAAGAGCTTGAGTGAGGGTTGGGACAGGGTCAGAGGTAGGGTAAAAGAAGAAAAAGCAAAGTTCAGACTTTTCCTAGATAATGTCTACAAACTCCCACTCATGTCCTTTTTCATTTCTAATCCTGCCTCTGGCCCTATAGACCAAGCTTTAGGCAGGAGTGTTCTGGAATACTGTTTATAAAAGAAATCAAACGGTCAGGTAAAGACAGTGCCACTGTTAGCCTAAACATATGCACGGTTAAGATTAAAGTTTATGCATGATTTAAGGACAATATGATGAGACTGCCTATGCTGATGGTTAGGGGCAGAAGTGAGCCCTGGAAATTGGGTAAATTTCATAATAAAGTTGAGAAGTTGGCGTACTCCCTTATTTATGCACGCTGATTAGCAGAGGAGACAGCATGCCATATGCAGACACAACCCTCTGTTAAAAGCGCTGCCATACCTGTTGATGGTGATTGTGGTTTTCCTGTGGTGATTCATCCATCCTTTTTAATAACAACTTCCAGAGTATTTTACTAGCCACAGAAAAAGACAAAAGACTGTATGTCAGATATGTCACATTCACATTTTTGGCCTCTTTGCATACAACCTATTGTTCTCTTTCTTTCCATCTAGGTTATTTTCTTTATTTCTGAGATAACTAATTATATGAGCCACTGATAATATATTAAAGTGAGGCGCAACACAGAAGTTCTCAAGCATCCTAGATAGAATTATGATTTTGATGCCTAGTCTTTGTCCACAAGATGGCAGCATAGTCAGAGCCAGCAGCACATCCAACTGCAAATCAATCAAATTTATCGTTTGGGTGCAACAGTCCTGTATAGCAACTCACGCATCCCATAGAAGCATTTATGGGAATGTTGCAAAGTGTGAAAGCAATACCCCAGTTTGTACATCTGTGCTCAAACATTTCGATCATTTAAACACACTTGTCAGCTGTAATTAAAAGAACTTATTGAGTCACAGGCACGCTGATCAAGCAGATGAAAAAGTTGCGACACATTTTGAAATGGCTTCTAATTTGTTGTTGATCAAAAAGCATCACACAATGCTAAATTTAAATAGGCTGTGTGGTTTGGAAGTCATTCTCACAGTCTAAAGATTGTAACTGCAAAGTTTGAGGTTTGTGGGTTTGACTGTCAGATCAGGCACTTTACTTTGTGGTGTCTTAAGGAAGGACACTCGACTCACAATCCTCACTCACAGAACTAAGTGGAGTGTATTGGGGAGGGGTTGGAAACACCAGCCCCTTGCATCATGGCAGCATGCAATAACTTTGTCATGTATTTCATTTGTAATAGTGCGTGTTTATATGTCTGATATGTATTGCTCAATTTTGTGTGTTTATGAATGAGATGTCAGACATTGCATGGCACTGCTAGACAAGTTTCCTAATTGATAAATAGAATTCCTATTTTTCATTATTACACTAGATTTTAGGCAATAGGATCAGTACATTTCACTAGTCTGCTGAAAGACACAACAGGTTAAATCAGTTTGGCACAATACTTGAATTGGGACATATTACTTTTTGCAGTGAAGAATGGGATGGATGGAGGGAGGGAAGGAGGCAGGGACAGACGGATGGATGGATGGATGAGTGTGAGGATGGATGGACTGATGGATTAAAATGAAGTCATGTTCCAGGGAGGGAAGGAGGCAGGGACAGATGGATGAGTGTAAGCATGGATGGACTGATGGATTAAAATGAAGTCATGTTCCAGTGACAAAAGGATGACCAAAATGATTCAAAAAATCCCTATGAATAAAACTTTTGTATCTCTTAATGAAAGACTCTTTCCTGAATGATTGAATTAGATTAGTCTACTGGAAACTGTGAAATATGCTTACTTTGAAACAGCGAGGAGCATCATTATTTAAGACAGCAAGACATCTTTAAGTGTATGGTCAAGTATGGACGACTTGATTTCTTTGGCATCACCTCATCTTGTCTGAGTCTGCTGAATTTTGAGGAATGTCTAAAGCACTACTCTAGAGAAACAAATTCAACAAGCTATTTTGGATGGAACCATGATTTTTGACTTACAGATATTTGAGAGAGATATTCATGCTTAATTGTACCTCGGAATATGTTCATTTATGCATTATTCCATTGCCTTGCATGAGTATGTAGTGGGAAAATATGGAACAGAATGTTTAATGATTAAGTACAAAGATCAATGTCAAGAAAACAAAACTCTGAAGATTTGCCTACTGGATGCCCAAATATTTCATTTTATTCGCACTAGATTGGTTTTGCCATCAGTCTCGTTTCAGTTATATGAGCAGTACTGGCCTACAAATGTGACAAAACAAATATATGTACACCGGTAATGGATGAGTATCTACCTGCATATAATAAATCATGTTCTTATGTTAAGCAAAACCTTATGTTAACCTGTGATATCAATAAAATGCAGTCTTGAATGTACACACTGAGATTATTGTGTCGAGCATTTCCTTTACAACATAAACATGTAACATACATCGGAATAGCTAGGCCTACACGAGTCTACAGTCAGTACTATTCAAGCAGTGCACTGGCTTGCAAATGGGTGAATATTGAGTGCTTTTCTTCTTTCCAATTCAAGACATGTAGATTCAGTCATTTAATTTCTTGACAAAAGCCAAAAGTTAAATCATTTTTATTTCTTTATTTAGATTTAGATGACTTCATTTAGTAGCACTCTACTTAATTACAATGCCACATACTGGCAAAAATACTATACTTCACATGAAAAATGTCCTGAACGAAGCAGATCTGATCATTACTTAAGAAGTGAATTGATTTTCTTTCCTTATGATCTTTAAGCTTGCAGTTGGTATTAGCTATTCCCAGCAAGATTCATTTCACCTGGCTCCATCACAGTTGTTGATGTAAAAGTGCAACAAATATGGCACTGATATGACAACACTTAGAAATTTTGCAAGTAACCACATATGCGTCTAATCTAAAAGATCTACTGGACATTTCCACTGAAATCTGTGTTGAAAAAAAAACAAAAAACAAAGTGTCAGATAATGTTTCAATGAATCGCAATGATGTTAACACCCTATGCAGAATAAAAAGAATTACAGTACTTGTTGCTTTTTACAGTTTGATGCTGATCATAAATACAAATGTTATGCCAGAATTTTAGGTGGTTTACAGCCTTCCAATGGTAATAACAGAATTGATTCTTAGTCAGAAAGTGCTCGTAAAAAACAGCATTAGAAACCCCATCATCAAATGTCGTCTACACTTATGTACAAACATGAAAAGTAACAAGGAAGACTTCTAGAGCAAAATGGAAGTATGAATGTACACCAGTGTGAAAAACAAAAAAAAGAAGACTGTATCACAATTTGCTCAACCTTCAAGTAAAATTTCTTCTTATACTACCTTTGGATTAAAACACTAAAGTTTAGATCTTATTTACTCTTCCAGAATATCATGTGAAAACTGTGGGAACCTGTATGACCTACGACAGCCAGATGACAGTCATAAATTTTTTTTACAAACAATCATTATTACTTGGTAACTTAAGAGATACTGATCTAAGATTGAAACCAAAAAACAAAAGCGAGGAAACTACAGTATAAGTACAAGAAACCAGTGAAGTAAGTATGCTAACTGCAAACAGGAAAAAGGAAGGAAAACTTCAATAAATAGCAACTAGCTAAGTAGATTATAACATGCTCACACAGCCTTTCAGTATATGATATTATTTCATCTTTAGTTTCACTGTGCACTTCTGAAATATCAGCTTGGCTTATATACCTACAGTTATGCAATAGGCCTAGAAAACCAACAAGTTAATACCACCACTTACTCACCAGAAGTTAAATGATGCATTAACCCTTATATATTAACCCTTTGAATACAATAAGCCACAACAATGTTTTCAGAGTTGAGTGCCATGAATCACCAAGTTTGTCAAATTTGGTGGATGTTTTTGACTTGCGCCATTATGGATGCACAACGACAATATACAGTTGTTTTCTCCAAAATTAACACACATGGAATCCGAGATTGTATGCCAACATGGACAAATCTACTGCAAGATATAACTAGGCGACCAAGTCCAGACATTTTCAAGGTCATGGTAATAGATTTACCAACAACAACAATCTTAAAATTGTTCAGATTTCAGGCAGTTTGCTTAGGAGTTTCAAAGTAAGGAGATCATACAAAAGACCTTATAACCATCTGTTGAAAAAGCTTAAAACATTTGATATTAAGAATGACAAAAGTCAAAATGTTTCAAAACAACATTAAAGATGCTAAAAGTTTTATGGAAAAGACAGCCTTACATGGAATGAGCAGAACGTGAAACAAAAATGCTATCTCATGATGACATATAAAAGTTTAGGATTTAAGACAGTCGGATGACAAAACTACATGATTTACTAAAAATATTAACTGCCTGTTAAGTAAACAGCTGATAAAGAAACAATCACATCCTCTATGTTGTTTGGCAGTGAAGAAAATGTGGCATTCCATGACTCACTCATCTAGTGCAAATTCTGAACAATAATTATGATGACAAACGGACAGTTTTATCAGAATTTTCTTAAGAATACATCACTGCAAACTGATGTCTATCGGTTTGGGAAAGTTAAAAGAAACAACAATGAGGTAATTTTAAGTATTTGCAAGATAACATCCATCTTTGGTTTAAAACTTCTGGGATTATTTTTTACACCACAATAAGTAGTTAACAGATGAAGATTCATCAAGGATATCTTTTCCACCATTCATTGCTGATGTATGTTAAGTATGCCAGCATGACTGAAATTATTGGATGAGGAAACATCTGTGCTTCATTCACTGTGCTCAGACTCTAGCACTCAAACTTCGTTCAGTGGACACAATTCATAATTTAATGATCTACACCCCAGTCATCAAGCAGAGTTCATGTACTAATGATTTAGGTTTTTTTTCAAAAGCAAGTAAAACTCATATGAGCATATACTAAAGCATTTTTTATCAAGGAGAATTCATGTGCTAAAAATATATATTTCTTCACCAGGTACATGTAGAATCTATGTCTTGATGATTAAGGCTTTCTCCACAAATCAGAATTCATGAGTTAACAATACAAGCTTGGCTTATTTGGTAAAATTCACAGGGCATTTCCTACATATTTTTCCTAATGCAGTAACAATGCAGATTTTGTTCAATGGGTATTTTTCATAGATCAAAATTCTGCATATGAAAAATATAGACTTTATTCACCATGCAGATTTCATGCTTAAAAAATAGACCAGCTCTTCTTTACCATTAAGAAATATTTGGCCTGACATTCACTTTTTTCATGACACCAAGAACAATTTATATGTAGAGAGTCTACTTTCACAATCGATAAGAATTCATGCATGAGACCTAAAAGCTGCACACCAGGTATATATTATGGTCTAAGAGTGCAGGGCTGTAACCATCAGGGCAAGAACACCATACAACAACACAAATTTGTGCATAACAATTATCATTCTAGGACCCACGGGTTTACATTTGATATCACAGCATTATTTGCACCAATACCCATTACCCAATAACCTTCAACAAAACATAGAATGATGACAGTCATCTTGGGTTTTCATGGATGTAACTGAAACAATAGCATCAAAAACATGTCCACACATGCATTTTAACCTCTAGCAGCCTCATGTACTGATAAAAATAACCACTATGTTACATGAGGTTAACAGATGTCAACAGTATGCTGACTGCAAATAAGCTCATAAATAAAGTTTGAGATTTTGCTGTGAGTACTCCATCTGTAACTCGGATGAAGTCTGGTCATATTTATTATGTCCTGAACAAAGACCCCATAAGTGGTTTCAGTTGATCAAAGTACACTGCCAGGAAGGCAGCAACTAAAAGCAAAATTTTCACAAACTATGATCACCTCATAGGTCCTTGTTTAATACGGGAGTTGCTTTGTCATTTATACTACTTCATTTTCTTGTTAAAATGCCCGCTCTTTCAGATCCAAGTTTCAGTTCTTCAATTTCAATTTATTAATTGAACCCAGATTACAAACACGGTAACAAATGGGCAATCAAACATTGATATTCATGGCAAATTCATAGGCAGACAAAACTGCGTATACACTTTTTTTAAAAAAAAAAAAAAGGGGGGAAACAAAACCCGACACAGCAATATTTTCCAATCTGTGTGGTGATAATATTGGGTATGATATTCAGCCCTGAAGGAGGAAATTTGAATATTTTAGGCATTTTGCCATCCCTGATACTAATGATCTCCAGTGATCATATGCACGTTTGCTGAACCCATAACAACTTTGCGAGTGTCTGATTAAATAATTTAACACAGAGGCAGCACCCATGATCTAACTTAGCAAAAAAGCCATCATCAAGACTTCTGTGCTTGCAGAGCTGCCCTCTCTAACCCTAACTGATGTGCAATTTTGGATCTGTCATACTCCCAGTACTCCTTTGTCTGCATTTCGGTAAGACGAGAAATGACACGCTCAAAGGCAAAAATTTCCTCTTCCCCTGTGAAGATACTTGACTTGGCCAGTTCAGATTTCTGGGGATATGCAAAGTGTGATACATGTCACTGCTAGAAATGTGATAATTTCTCAGAGAGTACTAAGCCACCAAGAAATGTGGCATGGAAATAAAAGATGGGAACAAATTACACTACTGAATAGCAAGTAGGGAGACAATAATGAGACAGGCTAAACAACTCTCCGTGCATACTCAACATCAAGATAACATGACTCTCACAAATGAGATTCTTTGTACTATACATGATCAGTGAGATGTGTAATACTGTGAATTAAGTAAACATATTTCCTGCAGAGTGAAGAACAACCCATTTTCATTTTCACTGTCTTTTCTTTAGGATGTTCAAAAATTTGTTAAAACCTTGTAAACTTGAAATCATTATTCTGGGTAACAATATTTGACCCCTTATTCAGATTTCCACCGAGATTTCTGGCATTCTATTACAGAGTAGCCCCAATTTTTCTACCAATTTTTAACAAGGTTTGTTACCATTAGTTGATTTTTAAGTTGCCTTATTGACATACAACAATCAAACAAATCTGGGTGAACCCATAACCTCCTCGGCAGAGGTAGCTGGCTGATTTGGTAATGCTCTGATAAAAGAGACAAGCAAGGGTAAAATCTCACATCATGAATGCCCAAGTCGTCCATCAAGGTCATAGTAGCTTCAGCATCTTTCACACTCATCTGGCCGACTGAGAACAAATCTTTTGGGGCAGAGGCTGCGCTCATCACTAGCTTTACCTGTAATGTAGACATTTACATTTATGTATATAATTATGTACATTTACATCTTTATAAATACATCTGTAATCTTAACCTCAAAATCGCCTTTTCAATGCACAAATATTTCCTGGGATCTTATACCCACAGTGAAGAACTTCTCATCGTTTACTCCAGTGGAAGATTCCTCTATCTTTCATAACCTGAAAGCGGAGTTTCACTCATCTAAGCCTTGACTGGTCATAGCATTAAATGTTTTTGTGGACAACATTTCAATAAATGTTGTAAACTCTAACATTATATGTAACGTAATCTCCGCCCATCTGACCACCAGTGGAAAAGGAAAGGGAATATTACGACAGCAGCGACTGTTTTTCTTCCCTCTCATGTCGGCACAAAAGTTGTTGTATTATTGATGGTCCCCTGCAACCTGTTACTGGATTATGGAAATAATCTATTATGAATAAAGAGGACCTCTGAACAGGGATTTACTTTTCATTCAAGTTAAACAAGATTTCAGATTAAGGGCTGTCTAGCGGCCAACCCATGCTCCACATTTGTATAAGCAGACCAACCTTATTGTCATAGAAATTGTCTATGAGGGTAATAAACCTCCGTGCCTCTGTCCTGTTGCTAAGGTTCATTTTAGGCACATCCCGCAGAATGATGACATCAAACTCTTTACTGATCTCCAAGTAGTCAATGGCTCCGAGGTTCTGAGGAAACACAGCACAACATTGAAACAAGTGTGGAACTGTTGCCAGATAAAAAGAACAAACTGCACTCAATCAACACTGTGAAAATGAAAACAACTTTTCACACGGCCTTACGTCTCAAATGTGTTTTGAGGTATTTTTGAGACTCCACCATGTGCTGAGATTGCCACAAATCAATAGCATCCATAAACACACACTACCTTTTTTGTCCTGGTTCTATGGATCTGACAAGCAGTTAGAGAACCATGAGAGTCAACCACTGAGTCATGCTAAGACTTATATACATTTAGCTTTGGACACATACACATCTCTATTTTCTCGAGACCTGATAACCCTACCTTCCTTTATCCTGCGTTTCCTAAACATGAAAATTTTCCATAACGATGCTAAATAATGATACATAAAGATGAATAACTAGTTCTACAATCTTGATCTAATGGAGATGATCAGGAGCAAGACAGTGAAGTGGAGTTACTGCAAGTCTTTGCTTTGGAAAGACAACAGCATTTGTCACAGTCATAGGTAGTTTGCCTATCTCAGATATAAGCAATCTGCAAACTGGGCTTTTTATGTGCTTGCTACAACCCAATATATCTATCAAATATTGCAGACAAAATAAGTCCCAAAATCAATGATTAAAACACAGCACCAAAGTTTGAGATTGGCATTATTTTCTTGCACTGTCTAATACCGTTTTTTATCCTCTCCTGAAAAACTCTCTCAAATAAAATAGGCAAACTGCCTATGATTGACAATATGCAGTTGTCTTAATAAACCAAACACATACAGTAACTTCATTTTGCTGTTTATAGGGAATGCTACAGGGATGTAAGTGGACTCAAAAAAAAAATTAACTGAAAGTTAGCGCGGTGTGCCAGTATAACAGGCTGGCATTGACAATCCAAATTTCAGTTTGTATGTGGCTGTTGGTCGTTCCATCTTAAGTTTCTGTAGATCTTTTGGGTGTCTGGCCAACTCCCGACTAAGTTCAATCGAATGAGGAGCCACTGATAGAGAACGGGAGTGTTCTGCTAAAAAGGAACATACGAGAGCCTCTTAATGAGAGATCCTGTCAGGGAGGCTTACAGGTTTTAGAAGTGGCCCATCATTGGCAGTGAAAGATGATAATGTTCCACTCACTTTACTCTGAAGGTCATGAAAAGTAGCAGGCAAGGAACCTTCTGCTGTCTTCCGTTTTTTGTTATCTCTGTGTGCATTGGAACGGGAGTGCTGCTTAAACACTTTCTTGCCGTTGCTTGCATAGTTTATCGAGATGTCGCAGTACTCGCACCAAGCAATGCCATCGAGCTTGTGCTCCGAATGTAATTACAAAACGGCTCAACATTGTCGTTTAATTCAGTTACTTGCCGAGAACTTGTTTTTCAAAATTGTTGTATCGTACTTATCAACAGATTTTATGCCCATCAGGTCTCGTTTGAATTTGGAGGCCATCGTGTTCACTCGTCCACGCTTCCAAGTAGAATGACGGACTGACCAAAACAGATTTCCGGTCCACAGTTAATAATAATAATCGTCGTACCAAAACCAGTTCACCCCTTTCATCATGTAATTATTTTTTCGCTGGCAAGAAACGGATTTTCAGTTAGCGTCCCCAGCCCAACGGACAGAAGTTGCTGCAGCGGTCAAATTAACGGATTTAACAGAAATTGGCGGGAAACTTACATCCCTGATGCTACTATCACTAGTGGAAATGGTGGCAGAATAAGCCAAGCCTGCTCACCTTGCGACACATGCTGTCAAAACTGGCATCCAGAACTCTCCCATAAGTTTTGGGCAGATGGAGTTTTCTCCCCAAGATGGTCAAAGTTCTTGCCTCCATTTCTGAAAAAATATGTCACTCTGATATGCAATGATACACAAACCCAGGCCAGGAATCAACACAATACAATACAATAAGTATATTTCCACAACACATGAAATTCAAACATAAATGATTAAACTGATTCCTGTTCTTTGAACAGGGACCATGCTTGTTCTTCCATTACGGTACACTATCTTCACTTTGATGGAACTATACAAACTGATCTGTTACAAAGGTGGCATATTATACCAGTAATACATAAAAATTACCCCCACCACCCGTCTTCCTCAAAGAAAAATCTTACACATAGCTGATAATAAAAGCTTGCTACTACATACAGCATTTGATTGCACCCACCTGTGCCTTGTGCCTCTTGTAACTCTCGTATAATGTTATCAAGGTGAGGATCTGTTTCCTGAGGTGGGCCACTGTTAAAATTATAACAACAAGAAACGACATCAAAAATATTGGTAGATCATCTCTACAACTACTCTGTGTCTTTTTTGCATAAAATAAAATTTCATGCAATTATGAGTTCAGGTAGCTCTTCAAAAAAAGTGAAATTCTGTTGTTTTGTTAATAACAGATATTCATGTGAAGTTCAGCAGTTCACTGACAAATTTCTCTTTGTTATACTTTTTGTAGCATGGACATTGTTAGAATCTCTTTGTCTGCATGGGATACACACATACTGAAAAGGACCCACACAAGTTTTGGGATACCAATACTCCGCTAATCCCCAAGGAAAAAAAGAAAGCAGAATATATTTTCACAACGGATATGTTACTCACACGAAATAAAGTTTTCCTTCAGCTGGCATGGTCAACCTTCTATAGTCAATTCCAGAGTCTAGGGGTATCACCTCACAGTAATTCTACAAATCAATAGACAAGAGTAAAATCTTCAAGTCCTCAGTCAAATGCATAAACAGTTAAAATGCCACAGCATATCACATCATAATTAAGGTGTAAAACCAAAGCTAATCCAAACAATATTCACTTCCGCTTTCTCCGTCAGATCTCTTACTTGCTGTGTGCTTCACTAAGAATAATGTCCCACGGGTAAAAAACTCTTAAAAACTATTTGAAGGTTAACCTTTATAATGCAAGAGCTAGATGCAGTTGCTCTAACAACTGTATATACATGCAGTGAGGATGACAATTTTAATCATCACCTTCTGTCAACCAGCTAAAGAAGCTCAGGCTAGACGAGCTCAAAGAGGTTGGCTGGTGCCTGGCTCAGCAATGCAATAACGTGCTGTAACCAGCTGACAGAGTTGGGCGTTCTTGCCTGCTAGCAGCATAGCATTACGAGAGTTAGCTATAAGTGTGTAGATCACTTATGTTATGCCTCTAAATATAAAACCAAAAGTGCACAAAAAACAATAAGTTTCAGAAACTGAGCATCTCATCATTACTTCATGCAATATACAGTGGAGCACACCTATGGACCAACCAAAAGTGTACTTATTAACAAATATATGTACTGACCATACGTGTACTCTTAGGTAAGAAAAGTCAGGACCAAAAATACTGTATTCTGTATTCATGATTACGTATTAAACGTGTCCATATTAAGTATGCTCCATTGTAATTTTTTTTTTCAAAATTATTGCACCATAATGTTTCTGTATTTCTTGCAATATCTTAAATACTGGATGGTCAAACAAAATCCAGTACTGTTGGCTGGTCTGTCCCCTGAATTACATCGCCTGCTCTACTGCTTAGATTAGAGTGATAGTTGAATATCTGGCAAACTCTGCAGTATTTAAATTAATGGTCAAGTCAAAAACAGAATCCTCTTATGTACATAAACTATGAAATTAAACAGACAAAGAGTATCTATTTCAATTAAAAGATCAATGTAAAATAAGAATATGCATTCTTCAAATTTGCCACTACTTTATGTTACTCTTCATTTAGAAAATGGTTCTCATCACATGAGAAACGCCAGACAAAGGCTCCAACTAAACTTACACGTATTTCAAATAAATAAAATTGTGGTTTTTGTGTTGCAAAGCTGTAAAGCAGCGTGGCCTAATGGTTACGGCATTGGATTGGGGATCTAAAGGTCCTGAGTTCGATTCCCGACCACAGTCATGTTGTAAGTGCCTTAGGAAAACATTTCATTCACATTTTCCTCAGTCCACCTGTCTGTAAAATGGGTACCTGGCTATAGGCAGGGGAAGATATTGTCAAATTGCTAGTGATCAGCGCCTATAAATGGCAGCGGCACTGTATGCTCCCCAGGGAGTCGAGAAAGTCCTAGAGTGATCAGGCCTGCTGGGGTAATAATAGCGTGAAGTCGCATGAGCGGGCATTAGCCTGGATATGAGACTAAAAACCGCATTATTACTTCTGGGGATAAATTTGCAATCTTGCTCCAAACATCTTGGCTTTGTTTTATCTTTTTCTGATCATAGATCATCCATTCTTATGCTATCCACAGTAGGGGATTTCTTTCTTATAACTATCTTCCCCCTTACCTTTAGTACACCAATAAATGGTAAGAAAGTTCCTCTCTGAAGACCATTCTTGTAAAGATCTAGTGAATTACAAATTGAAAAAAAAAAAAGAAATAACAATAATGCCATCACAACTGCATCAGATATATCTTGCATTAAATGTAAGAAGACCATGTACATGTATATGTAACCCTATGCTCAATTTTTACCAATGACAAAAACATCTGTAATACATTATTTGAGAAAGTTCCATCTAAAGATAGACATACCATTCAGAAGCCTACTCTCATCTGCTGCATCAACACCGGCAAACCACTATGTGATATCCTGCAGTTACAAATGACCACTCTCTGACAAGTTATGAGTTAAAAGATTACTTCTTTGCTGATCGGTAAAAATTAAAACCAAGACTTCTTCATACATATGAACTATAACCCACCATCAGGATGTCGATTTGATGTTGCTACCATCACCACCCCATTCTCAAACAGCTCTGTGAAGAGTCGCTTGAGGATCATGGCATCTGCTACATCAGTCACCTGCAAAACCAAAAACACCACTTACGGCAAACAGATTTTCATCACAGAAATTGACGCACTGAATATAATAGCTATGGCAGTGACACTTTTTATAAATTGGAGAAAAATACATTTTAAATTAATTTAAAACCTCATTTGATGATAATGAATTAAAATCGGGTCAGGGTTTTTGAAGAAATCTACCTGAAATTCATCAAAACACAAAAGGCAGGCTTCTTCACTGATCTCCACAGCTATAGGACCAATAGCATCAAAAGGTTGCCTCCCTCTTGTTGTGGTTGCTTTGGGTTGGCGTTGCTTCAGGGCATGGATTCCTAGAAACAGAATGACCATCACAGGCTAAAGTAAGACAAATCAAATTACTGGTCATATTTACAAGTATTTATTTCAATGAGCAGACATGAATACTATGATCAATAAATATCTAAATAGTTACACATGTGCCCAGTATTCCAGTTCAGTAGGACCTCATAAGTACAAATTCCAGAATATCAGTCCATAATTTAGAATTTGTGAGAAAAGAATCTGTTACAGAAAATAAGGATTCAGGACTATAGCATGACACTGATGTGAGAAGATTTTTCAAGAGGCTTAGGGTTAGAAGGTCATAGCGTTCTTTCAAAAGTGTTTAAAAAACATGCCAAACTCTGCTATCTGGCTACATTTCATATTAATAACACAACTGTTACATTCTACCTATTCAGGACACATGCATATCACACTTCTTTCTCATCTGAACACACAGACATTCAATTAAATTAATACTTCCAGGCATTAATTTGATAGTGGCTGCCTTTAGAGACCTACTTTATGGGGAATTAACTTACCCACATCCTCTATTTAACTACGGTATAATTGTTGTGAACAAAAGTACCCCCAAATGCCTCTTCAAACATTTCAACAAATCACTAGACTACATGTAGAATGAAAAGTATAGGTCCTTGAATTACCCAAGAATGCCTCCCATCCATCTTCACAATGAAGGGCATGAGTAATTTAGGTACCTACAAATGTCTTTGATGGTAGTAAAAAAAGTGCTGCTTGTTTAGTGAGTGTTTGCTCATGTAAATCAGTATGTTGCTACAACATTTGAAGGATACATACATACACTAATATTGGTCTGAAGATATTTTACAATGAAAAATAAAAATGCATTAAAGTACCCTCGAACCTCTGAAGGGTTAAAGCATGACGCAATGACTATTATGAATGAAAGAAAACGAAAAGAAGAACATCTATTCATCCTTTCATCATGCCTCTAACCATGATGAAAGGCTAAATAAATGTTGAAGTAATGGTGCCTCTAACCACCAGTACTTCAATCTGCATTAATGCTCTCATAGAAAAGCTTTGAAAGGCTTTGTGCCTCTAGAAAACACAGAAACATTCTCTGTTTTCTCTGACACTACATGGAATGACCAGCTTACATACAGTCAATAGGATTTGGTTGTACCCTTACTTTTATGTACATCCAGCATGAATTTGTGGAAGTGAACCCGCTGCCTCCGAGTCACTGAGCTTGTATTGTGAAACATGTCCATCAACATAGTTTTACCAGTTCCTGTAAGACAAGACAATCAAACAAAAAAATTAGCTTTTAAGGATAATCACACTGTCTCTATAGCATGAACTCAGATCAACATTATGAGGGCAAAAAAAAACTGATAATAGCAGGTTCTTGGTTCTTCTAGATGGGTAAACACAGGAATGCAATATTTCCTTTATCTAGCAGTTAATTAATTGGAAGACTGAAGTCATATTAACTGATCTGTATTTCTTGTGCTACTTCTTAAGTGTAGTAAACTTGTCACATAACTTGCTCCTGTGGTACAAAATAAAGTCTTTGGATGAATGAAGACCGTGAAGTTTGTGAAGGAATTTTTATACGTATATTATATCGAAGTGCTGAAAACAATAATAAGACTATCATCATTCTATGTCTTATGGTCATTCTCTTATGGACCCCAGGTTGCAGTGTCTTTATATAAGGAATGAAGATGCCATGATCACACATGCTACGAGGGCAATTCTAGCAGAACCCCAAGAAGGCTAGTTACTTTAAATTCAGAAAAGCTGTGACTGTACAACAACCAGTTTCAGTTTATAATTAAAAAAATAAATTAAGCCCTATTAGAAACAACCTGGAATTGTCCAAGAGACACAAAGCTAGCAACGCAACATGAAGCTTACCAACACTGCCATAGAGATAGAGACCTTTCACACGCACAGCATTCTGGACATCCCTCTGCGGATATGATGTGAAATTGAGGTTATATCTGCTTATGACTTCAGACAATAAAATAAACGTAGCAATCTGAATACTATTTAACAATTTCCTGCTCACTGGTCTGTCCAGTGCCAATTCCCATCTCCTTGTCGACCATCTTGCATTTGATGTGGTTGTGTGGATTCAGTTGGAGTAATTACAATGAACAGATAGTTTATACTATAAAAAATCATGCCAGAAGTGACATATTAACACTTTGCATGAGACTTTTGGGGCTGAAGCACAGTATTACTACTAGCTATAGGAAGTTGGTAATTTGATCATATTTAGACTGTATTTAAAGTCCCCAGGAGTGGGGCTGCCCTATTTGGAGATATTCAACCTGGACTTTTATTTTGAAAGCAAATGTGTCTGAAGATTTAAAAGTTTAAAATTCCTTTAACTTTGGTATTCTGCCCTAAATAAGAGAGCAAATTGGCAAGAAAGATTTAGATATAAGCAAGGCTAATTTAATAAGCTCTAAAGTTAACTATGGGTAACTATGACATGCAGGTATGATAAAATGGGAAAGTAATTGTCTATAGATGTATGAGTCTAACCTTAAACCATGATCCTTTCCCTTTTCCTTGAAGTTCATATGTTTTCAGCTCTTCATGCAAGGCTTGTAGTCGCTCAACCACCTTCTGCTGATGGTTATCTTGCCTAAGTTCCCCAGAGGCAATTTTGTCTAAGTATAACCCCAGTGGTCCATCATTGCTGCCATTGTTGTTCCAGTCACCTGCCAGCACTGAGCTATTGCTGCTACCAGTGGGATGGCAGGGAGAACAGATGTGCTTCTCTGGGCTGAGAGCAGATGCTGAAGAATCATGTCTGAGAAATACTAAAGCTGGGGTTGGGGGTTGGTGGGGAAAGAGAGGAGTTCACATTAATTAATTTAGGGCAAACTATCAAGAGTTTATATAAATTACAAAATCCAACATTCAACCAAAGTAAAATTTTACTATCAAATATGCAAAGTTCACTCCATAACAAAGTGTAAACTTTCAATCCATTCATAATGATTCCGTAGGGCTTAGAAGGGGAAGTGGCAACTTGAAACACCTCACTGCTATTACTGATCTCATTCACTGCCGAATGTCTCTGACATCTTAGAGTATCAAATACATCCTATGCCCAATAAGACATCGGCCTTCGATCGATTGGTAGTACTTACCTTACCAGTTACCTGAGCATAACTTTGCAAATAATAGACACAATTGAAAGCAGGTAGAATGCCAGTAATCTTACTGCTTTAGGAGTAGGAATTAATACTGTTTTAAGATCTAGGGTAAAGATATTCATATCTTACTCTGTTCGCTACAGATAAAAAAGAGATGTTGTTAAAAATAAAATAGGCCTACGCCGATGACTGGTACTAATCTAGTGATACTGTCGGCCTTCTCAGTCTAACGACAGCACCGATTCCATGACTTGTCTACGACTAAATGAACTGTATCATCGGTGCTGTCGTTAGAGATAGCCATACTGTCACTCTAGTCTAGAACTTGTAGAATAGAAGATCATCTAGTCTACTCCTCTCTCTCTATCCTGGTTGCTGAACATTCTTTTTACTTTTCGCGTCACTCAAGCCCATTGGAAGGTTTAAAAACAGTTCTTAACATAAAAGACTACTTACAAATGCGGGGACTAACAGAATCTGAGATGGCTGTCAAGCAGCCCACGATGTTGCGAGACAAGATAGATGCCCTTCTCATTCTGACATTGTTGAAGGGGAAAGTAAAATATGAGTAACCTCCCCTTCATTACAAGTATCTGATTTTCAAACATCGGAGAGCAGGCTAAGTGTAGTCTGCGTCGTGTTTCTGTACTTTCATCTCTTAAATTTTATTTCAATCCGTTGATTAGACTCTATTGATCGTGCTCGGCTAAGATAGACATCTTCCCTTCTTAACCTTCTCCTTCCTTCCTTCCTTTTGCTGTTTTTCTCGATGGCAAATTTATCTTGTATTCTCGAATGGCATACAGCTCTCTCTCTCTCTCTCTCTCTCTCTCTCTCTCTCTCTCTCTCTCTCTCTCTCGATCATGCGCACACGCACACACACACACACACACACACACACACACACACACACACACATACACTGACGCTCGTCTTCGTTAAATATAATGTTTTTCTTTGCAGTGTCTCTGTAGTTTGTCTGTGTCTTAATCACTTTCTTTCCCCTATTCCATTATATAAAACAAGCAAGCATGCGTTGTACAGAGTCAGATTGGTCACTGCTTTTTTGTATTCATTCCATAAAATGATTATTATAGATTTACGTATTTCCATAACATAAAAGATAATCATATCATCCCAGCAAAATCCTGAGTACGGATCACGTTTCAGGTCTACCATTTCAGTTTCATAAATCAATTATCTACTTTAGACTAGCGGAGCAGCTACAGGGTAGAATATCGACGACCATAAAGTACCCCCTCCTGTCTCTTATACACATCTAGATGTGTATAAGAGACNCGGACCGATTGTCGCCGAACACTTTCCAAACCGCCAGATTTCTAAAATTATGTCAACAAATTCGCCAAACTGACGTTCCTGCTTTTGATGTGGCACAAACTGTGTCGTGATCTAATAAGTTGCGAGCAATAAGAAAAAATAGAAAATAAACAAAGAAACAATTGAATAGCTGGTTTTGTGGAACAGAGCTCTTCTTTTGCCCCTACTTTCCCCTGCAGTTTACCGTGGGTTTCATTACAAGCAATCTTACTGTAGGCCCTAGGCCTAGGGGAAAATCCTTACGGGAAATTCCCAACATACGGGTGCTATTAACAGGGTCAAAGTTCCGTGCATGATATAGGATGTGGAGTCACTACGTCTACATTAACGATAAAGTTAATGGCGAACTTGGAATGAATTGCTAACATTAAAGGAGAAAAACAAAAAATAGTACGGTCGTAGCCCAGCTTTCAATGGAGGAACTCGTTAATTTAACATTTCACATTTCTGTCTCTCATTTCACTGATACATGTAGTCTGTAGATGTTAATGTATATACAGATGACCGCCATGCTGCTGGATCTTGGGACAAGATAAGTACCCATGGACGTAACATCGGTACCGGTACTGCCGTCTTATGACACAAAAAAAGGCACATATTAATTAATGTACACTATAATCATAGTGCTTATGTGCCTTATTACCATAAGACAGAAGAGTGCAACTTAAACATTTGTCGATTTTCAACGTCTGTTTATTATAGCTAGTCTCCTACCGAACAGTGTTTAGCAAAGGTGGAAAAACTAACACAATTATTGTGAATGCTGCATCATTATCAAAATTTGTTTACTATAAATGTTTACTATCGTTTTTAGATTTACTGATGGCCAGATTGCAAATAGTTTACAGTCTACATACTCTAGCTGCAATAAGCTGCGTTTAGGCTACTGATGATGTCACAGATCTGATATCAACATGTGGAAAAATGATGCAGGTCCACGTTTGCTTGATTCCAGGGCTATGTTTGTTTGGTATTTGCGATTTAATAGAATGGGAAAGCTACCTTCCTTACCAACGGAAGTATCAGTCTCAAGGCTAGCCAAGACGGCTGCGAACAATGCGGACGAGACTAAAAATAATGCACTGACTTGCTATTGGTGTTAACTTTACTTATCTTGCTCTCGTTATGACCATAGCCTACTCTTCACATTCAGTTAAATTTGTGAGAAATGTTTCCAAAAAATATGAATATATATGTAATATATATATATATACATACATACATACATACATACATACATACATACATACATACATACATATAAATTGCATATATTTTATGGCAGCAGTGGCGGCTCATGACTTTCAAACTTATCCTTGCAATTCCACTACCCCATCCTTTCCCAGCAAATGACAACATAACTCTAAATTTAGCTTATCTCAGATCCATTGCTCTTTCTCTAAACAGTTATAACAAGGATATGTTAAGAGGATGATGGATAATGCAAACCTGAAAGGCAAAAGAAATACATTCAACAGTACGAGTATCTACACTTTGTTTAATCTCTGTAGTTTTGGAAATCAGTTATAATTTCGTTATATTCTAAGCTAAATTTTACCCGGCATTGCACGTCGAGCTTTTGAATTTAGATGACCAGAACCTTAATTAAAAGCTGAATAATACATTGTCAGATAGAGGAACGTTGGTGACATCATCGTTTTTGCCACAAGCCACTGCTGATCGGGGAAGGGGAATAATTCTAGACGCAAGGGCCAAACCCGATAACTCTAGCTCTCCTAAAAGCGTCATATTACATAAACCGATGCTCTTTCTTCGAAAAATTGACTCAGTGGGCACCATAGATAATTTTCAGAGAGAAAAAGTATTGGAAAACGGAAAATTATTTTTGATGTGCGTGTGAGCCGCCGCTGAAGAGACCTGAAACTCCTTTACTCTTAGTCTTACCCCCACCTTACCCCTACACCCTCCAGCCCAATCAAAACTGGATTATGTTGCTGTCGGTCAGTCACACCACATTTTTATTGGTCAGCTTGGCAAAGGTATGGAGTATGTAACTTGACCTGACAGAGGGGATAAATGAAGGAGAAGGCAGATTTACAGCCACGTTACCATGAGAGAGAGAGAAAAAGAGAGAGAGAGAGAGAGAGAGTATCCTGTTGGAGTATACTAATTTTGAAGGAAGAGGGACATGGGAGATACCCTTCCATAAAATGTCCATATACTTCTTGCTGTATGAGCAGCAGTTTAGATATGACAGGGGCGGCACACCGTCATAAAAGGCGTCATAAAAGGGGTTCAATATCAATCGTCCGTCTACCGTTATATTTCACAAAACTGAAGTTCGAAGACAATATGCGATTGCATGCAAAGCTTAAAGGGACCAAATTATACCCATAAAATATCAGTTCATTGCGTCACGCTCATTCCATATTTGCCGAAGTCAAATTTTGAGGTTTTGAAAAATGAAGCGCTTTCAACCTGTTGCTCAAAGCAAAACAATGAGACAGTTTTGGCTTAGCTGGCAAAATTGGGATACAAACAGGAGTCAAAACTCTCCATTGTTTTAATAGGAAAACGAAGATAAATGGAAGGTCATAGTGATATAAAAACTATTTACGTAAATGTGGAATGAGCCTGACGATTTGATAAATATACCTTGTTATTAAATTATAGATTTCATATGCACATATTCATTATTAATATTATTCTATCATTTCAGGAGACCGCAATAACACTAATAACAGATGGACTTTTTTCGTGCATCAAGTCATACTTTATATCGAGGTTCCACTATACTTGTATTTGCACTAATCTATGGAGTACGGCCACCTATCCAGATGATTTCATGATGATTTATATGCCTAGGAATGCTGGTAGTACCGGCAAACGACGCCACTGGATATTTCCATGATGTCAGACGGATTCATTAAGCGAAGCTGTCAATCCAAATCCAATACAAACAGTGCACTATTTGGACTGGGGCCTTTTATATCCTGGCATTGTATGGTCAACATAGTTAGAGGTATCAAGTGGCCCCTTGGCCTTGGTAAGATTCATGAGCAGCGAACCCAAGAGACCATGACGTGACCATCGAGCCCAGTGTGGTGGTCCAATTTCCAAGCCTCCACCCCTTCCCCTAGGTCCCCAGAAAAATAAAAGTATGAAATTTCTGAGTGCTCCAGACTTGGCTCCCTCGTTTGCCAATTTTGTCAGGGCACAGCTTTGTGTTTATTTCTTACGTGGATTTTCCAATTTGCATTTCTGCTCTTATTTCTGGACTAGTACCGGTATTATAGACTTAGGTATGTGGCTTTACGTGATCGAATGCAAGCTTCATTCTATGCTATAACGTCACCCTCATAAGATAATTGCCTAAGTCATTTTTTTTTTGGCTGAAGAAACTATTAACATTGGTGCAGGGATCTCAGTCAATGGCATCATTGAGTTATGTGTGATATAAATTACTAACTGCATTTTAAACTGCTTGACTGCTGAATAACACTTTTGCTAATATTGTTTGTGACGTTCAGTAATCAAAACAGTTTTTTTCTTCTTTGCTCAAAATGGCAAAAAAATGACTTAAGCAATTATCTCATGAGCGTGACGAAGCTTACAACTGTAATGAATGCACAGAAAAATGGAATTCATCTTTTAGTAGGTAACTGCAATACTTCTTACATTCTTACACCAGCTCTGATTTATAACCTTTGCCACCAAAGTACCAATACATAGGCCTACTATTAATGTGTAAGATCCAATCGTTAATGCTCAACCTCAGATGACATGGTGAGACGCAATATTTCAGTGCCTTTACTGTGTTCAGAACAACAGTAGCCTAAATTACAGCCAAGCTGGGCCAACTGGACTAAGTTCTTCTGTTCATGGTAAGACTCAAGTTATAATAGTTATGTTGATTAACTTATGAAACCGCTCATGTGTGTGTGTGTGCGTGCGTGCGTGCGTGCGTGCGTGCGTGCGTGCGTGCGTGCGTGTGTGTGTGTGTGTGTGTGTGTGTGTGTGTGTGTGTGTGTGTGTGTGTGTTGTTCTATGGCATGTCACTGGTTATGTATTAATGGGTCATTATATTGTGCGTATGCGTGTCTGGAGTTCGCCCTGTGTTCTCATGGATGATTTTTAATATTGCACAGCGCCTTGAGACCACTTAGCCATAAGTAGATATATACATGGAATGATCATTATCATTATCATTATCATTATCATTATCGTGACTGTGTTACGAAACTGGCATTTCTCCACCTTCCGGACAGACCACTGGGGAAACATATTTATGACAAAGCAATCAAGAGTCAGTGTATGTACATCTTTGTGACTGCAATTTTGGCCGGATAATATAGGCGCATTAAAATTTTGTTCACATATTATGTCAACATTGGTCTTGATCTCATTACTAACATGGTATCCGTCTCAGTAAAGGGCGCTGCACAGCGGAAGACCAGCAATGAGTTCTTATATATCTCATTTGTTATGTTATGTGTGTGTCTATTAGGAATAAGATGTACAACATTGTACGACACCATAAACCAATTTCCCAACGGATTGAATAAAAACCGTTTTTCTTTCTTTCTTTATCAGAAACGAAGATCGGGCAATCTTCAGGCAGCTACAGTGAAAGGGCGCCGCAAAAAAAAACAAAAAAATAAGAGAAATCCAAGTTACCTCTAACAGAATTAGAACCCGAAACCTGGCACTCCTTTAGAAGTACGGTTCCGGCTAATTTCCATGTAATCAATACTGACTACTCCAGTATCTGCCAAAGATGTAGGGAAGTACACATGCTTAACCCTAACCGTACATCGTGTTTTGTTGTCCTATCCGTATGATGTGGGGTGACAGCATGCCCCCACATTTTGTATAGAGAAAAAACATGTTATACTTAACCATACCGGGTGCGGTGACAGCATGCCCCCATATTAGATATAGGAGAAAAACAAGCTACACATATTCGTACTGGGTGGGGTGACAAAATGCCCCCACGTCAACATCGATTACCTGTCAACATATCGATATAAAGATCGACTAATCATTTGAAACTGAATCAAAGACTCAATTCAGGCAAGCCTATTTATAATGGATCCACATTTCCTTTCGTAGTTTATTGATGTGAATACTTTAAAACAAGATACTTTTACATAAATAGAATGCATGTGTTGATAACTGACTAACCATTTTACATGTATTACATACTTTGACTCCAAGTGACTACATGTATACCTAATCGATATCAGCATGTTCGATTATTGCATTACTCTAATCAGAATCTCTCTATCACATTTCTCTTCACCTTGTCACCACCAAACTCATAAATACCTGTGTTATAATCCTCCTCCTCCTCACCACCATCATTGTCATCATCATTTAAAAATTTTAAAAGTTTAGAACTTTAAAATAGACATAGGGCCTAAAAAGGTAGGTATTCAGAGACAAATAAGGTTAATTTATTAGTGCAAAATTTTCGATCTAAAAAGGTCTTTGTCAAGCATAAAAATTAGACACACAATGAACTGGTAAAAATACTATTAGGTATGGGTGACGAATAGAAAAAGTAAAGAAAGTTCAAAGGCAGATAGTGAGGGCAGCATGCTTAAAACATTTAAAACATAAAAAAGGCGGTCGTCAGCGTCAAGTGAAGTTAAAACACGATGTGATTAAGAGTTGTTGTTATGGATGTGTATCAATAACTAGAATAGTGCTAAAATTATATTTTATGCTTCCTTATCACTCTGTCTCTCTCTTTCTCTCTTTCCGCTCTCTCTTTCACTCTGCTGTAGTGGGCATTACCAGAGTACTGGCAGTTAAAGCTGGAGATTAATTATACAATAGATATTAGAAGTGTAAGGAGGTGGGTGGAAGATATGGAAAGTTAAAAGAAGCAAAAAAGCATAGGAGGGGGTACATTTCATGTCTTGAAGGGGAGGCGGCTGAAATAAGGTTCATCAATATTGAGGCTGTCGTGTGTACAATGGGGCCCTAAGTTCCAGCTGAAATAAGATTCTCTTTGATTTAACCCGTGCGCATGATCGACTTGTTACTCACTTCGATGATCGGGTCATATAAGACCCGATCGCTGACATACAGCCACTGGTGATCGGGTCTTATATATATATGACCTGATAACACTTTTGAGGAAATGGCAATCAGGTCTTATAAAATCCGAGTGTGTTGTCTGTCTACGAAATTGTAAGCTGAGCACGCATGGTAGTTATTTCGAACCGTTTTATACTACTGGGTAAAAGTATAGCTGCATCCAGAATAGCAAAGTTTAATGTTATTTTGTCCTTTTGTGGAGGAAGAAGATTGAGTAATCTTTAGATTACTTATCATTTGTCCAACTATAAACTTAGATTAATGTAGGTAGGCCCATGTTATGTTCTCAGTTAACTGTTTACGCCTGGGGCCATCGATCTGGAGGATACTTACAAAAAAGTGGACTTCGAGACTTAGATAATTACAGTATACTCCTTGATAGACTGCAGTATCATGGGATACATGGCTTGTGAACTGGGTCGCATGAACTCTGATGGAGAGAAAAGTCATCCTTCTAGTGGGACCATGGACGTCTGAACCCAAAAATATTAATGTCCAAGATTGCCACAGGGATATCCTCTTTTACCCGTGCTATTCCACATCTACCTTGCTAGGGTGACAAGGATTCAATGTAACGGTGCAGGAAGGACTAACGTTTGTAAACGATATTCTCATATATAAGGCTGACCTAGATGGGCAGGAGATGGTCACAAGCATTCACGAAACGATGTAAGCCATCACTTTAGTGGAGTGATAAATCTAGCTCACAAGTCAACCCGCAAGAGGTCAGCTCTTTAACTAATCACACAGTCTTGGCTGAGCTCCCCGTCATCATTTTCCAGGGACATAACATAGATAATGAGACAGAATGAAATCTCGGACTGCCTTTGATTGCAGCCTGTTTGTAGAGGCACCATAGGCAGCGAATAATTTAGAGATGCAAACGAGATATGGCAACGCTGAAATCAACAGCAGCTGTGAACCTGGAATAGAGACGACTGGCTCTTCTGCGCCATCAGTTGGTCTTAGCGTTAGTCAGTTATTACCTTGAAATCCTGAGGCTGTCACCACCATACTGTGACAGACTGGAATAATATATCCAGAATGAAGGTGTGCACATCGTTTAGGGTGCATTAGAGAAGCCCTTACTGCGACAGTAAGACACATACTGGGACTCATGCTAATAAAATCTAGACATGCTTACCAAGGTCAAGGGTAATTGTGTGTAGACCGGGACAGAGAACACGAGACATCCACTCCATGAAAACACTGCTGACAGCAACAGCACAGGATTAAAGAGATGATGCCATGGCACAAATAGAAACATACCACTGCTCTGGTCCCCTGAACGAAAGACTTAGTCAAGGAAGAGGACTAGGTCAACTGGATAGTGCACGACTGACTTCCAGAAAGTAATCATCCTCCTTGGCAAGAAATGCAGGAAGTGGTTCCCTGGAAGAGTCAACCTCAACTCACTGCTGATAATTCAAGAGAGGACGATGCTATTGTGTTCACTGATGGGTCTATGCTGCATGGCAAGAAATCAGGATAGGGCTTCTCAGTGAGAGGCAGGATCATCACTGATAGAGTGGAACGTAATCAACGACTTCTTTCAAAATGAGAATGAAGCTGGAGGCAGTCACCGTGGCTCTGAAGTGGTTCTCTGGGACCGTAGTAGCAAAGGCAGTTATAATTACAGACTCACAATCCATGCTCCTATAGATTCTGAACGGATGGTTACAGCATGAGTGGATGGACTGTCTGCTGATCTCCAGGTTTCACGGAACCACAAGGATCTATTGTCCAGCACATGTTGAGGTCCATGATAATGACAGAACTGATTGGCCAGGGTGGCGGCTGATGCCCCTGTGGTGGGGACATTATGGATGGATAAGGCAGATATAGTAAAGTCACTGAAAGATCGCCTGTTATCCGCAGACATCAATCGAGGAGGCTGTGGCCCTCAGACTGCAAGAGTTTGTGATTACAAGAAGGCCAGGTCAAAAGAAACAGCTACAGCGAGGAAGGGACAGGAGGGTACACACAGGGCAACCGGCACCATCGGCATCTACACCATGAGTCGTTTGCGGCCGAGGACTGAGCACGTATGGGTCTGCCCAGAGTGCAAAGACGCCAGTTTTGCAACTCAGTACCCAGTTTACGCCTTCTATCAATACCATGATAGTTAGCATGTAGCCTAAATGAGCTTGGGACTATACCCCCAAACCTAGTATTCGAATACTTTTATTATGTAAGATTAATCTGTGGATTTTAAGATCCCCAGTCCTTATTCACATGGGTGAGATTTGAGTAGTTTGATGGGTATACGTTTTTTTTTGTAGTAGATCTATGATCATACATTAATCATGTTGCTGGAGGACAACACAACACTTCACTAACACATAACTTAACCCTCAAATCCCTTGAACCTTATTGCATTTATGAGAATGAACAAGCTATTGATATTATGGTGGTCCTCTCCTGGTTCACGAACACCTTTTTATATTATAGTTCCAGATCTTGAACTTAATTCTAGATCTATACATATGGTTTTAAAATATGTATTGCAAAACTTTAAATGAATGTCAGACTTATCCTTTCTCAATTCTCAACAAAACTTGCCATGAGGGCCTCCATCTTTATTCTAATTGTAGTCGAATGTCATATGTCTGAATAATCGTGTGTACTTTATTATGTACACACTGGGGTGTCAGCATCACCCCCGATGTACAGATAGGACTAACTTGTTTTTCCCTTATTTAAAGTCGTGGGGTGTCAGCGTCACCCCCGATGTACGGATAGGACTAACTTGTTTTTCTTCTCTTTGAATTGTGGGGTGACAAAGTCACCCCCACTTCACAAAAAATGGTGATATAAAGTAATGACCAGTGGTCAGTATGTTTTGACACTTTTTTATATTTTTTTCATACCCAAGTGTGTATAACTGCATTCTTGAGGAATACTGAAAGTTTCAATGAGCGGGTGCATTTTTGAATGCTAAAACTATGCAAAAAACAACCTCTGGGGTCACAAAATCACCCCCGATGTACGGTTAGGGTTAACTGTGGACAGATCTGCAGCTGAGCTACTTCATATTTTCCAAGTTTACTTTTGTATTTAGCCAGCAAGGCTTGACCTTCAAACACAGAAACCGGCTCTTTTGAAAGTTTCACAAAATTCTCATCAGTTTCCAGATTGATAGATACTGAAGTAATCGATATTGAGAACATGAAAATACCGAAAAATTAGTCGGGACCACGCTTCAAACAGACAGGCGATCTACGCTGACTGCACGCGGTAGTAGACAATAATATAGTCCAGGCTGCTATAAATTCAACAAAGAGAACAGAGAGTAGATTATCATTATAACCATTGATGCGCGAGAAAAACAGGAAATGACCAGTGAGCATGCGCCGCTCTCTTTTGTAAATTAGACTTCATGAATTAATACAAGTATTGATTGTTTTATTATCGCTATGTACAGGTCACTTTGTCCGAGTTGTTATGGTCGATCCTGTTTAATCTCAACTCACTTGAAACCACTGTGTCCTGTTAATTGCACTACTGTAATATTCACAGCAACATCGATATACAGTGTAGTTCCAACCCAATATGCTCCTTTCTAATATTTCTATATTTGGGACCTGAATTGTGATTGACAGCGTAATCCGGATATGGTTTTGGTTTTTTAGGGCGGGGGGAAGAAGGGGCGGGGAGGGAGAGAGAGGGGACGAAGCCGCTGCTACACATCATACATGTAAATACATTATATTACAAACGAAACACATAATAAAGCCATTGCTGATCGTCCTACGTGCAGCGCCACCGTCCCCTCAGTTCTAAAGCCAAGTATTCATTTACACTTGAGTCGAGTAGCAAGACTGGAGTGAAGTATTTTTCCCAAGGACACCACAACGTAAACCGCCCGCTCCACGAGTCAAACACACAAATCTTGACTTGACAGTTTTCACTTTCAGAGTACGACTCACAAACCACACCGCCGAAAATTTACCTTTGTAGGCCTAAATATTATCCACCCCGCACCTGATATTGAAATAACAAATAAAAAATATGTACCGGTTAATATTGTGGGCTGTGGCGTCACACTCTCATTATGAAGCCGCGCCCTTGACTGTTTTTCTTTACCCCTCACGTCATGGGCGAAATTTCGATTTGTTCCTCTCCTATCCTAATCTTAGGGAGTATTTTGGATTATGTGGTGGGAGGGGCGGGTTCCATTTCCACTGTTGTGGGCACTACTTTTTAAAAATCGATTTATAAAAACAGTCTATCAATTTCAGTAAGAGGATTGACTTTACTGCCTGCTAAAAGTTTTGGAAGGAAAATGAAGGAAGAAAAGAGTGAAGGAGGAAAATGAAAGGAAGAGGGGGGAGGGGGGAAGGGGCCCTCAGAGTCAGAGATGGTTACATTCCCGCCCTTCATTTTTGTTCTCATCCGAGATAGATGTTATCTTAATTAACACGTCAATTCTCGCTGTAAAGTATGACCCAGGCTCGCGCACTTCAATGATTTTCCACTGCGGCCCACGTGAGTGACCGCAGAAAATTAATATAGTTTCGATCGCAACCACCTCCGTATAGGTATAAAACGTAACTTCCCAATAAACAGTTCTGAACACTATGAATCTCTGCTTCTGATACTGTGAGTAAACACATTATTATTGCTTGTGCCAATACATTTTCTGTATACAGTAGACAACGGTTGAAATGAAATCTACAAGATCAAAAACATGTTCGGCTTAAGAAGAGTTTTAGTTTAGACGGAGAGGCCTAAAAAGAGGAAAATAAAAGGGTCCTCTCGTTTCCTTTCGTTTTAGCGGCTTAACCGTTTTCATATTTATCTTTGTCTACTATCATATAAAGCATATTTGAAACAGTGATAAAATTACCCAAAGAAAAATATATGATGTAAAGAAATTTGTGTGTAATTAGAATTTTCAGTTGTAGTCGAAAAAATGACAATTTCTCGCATTCTACATTTTGTGTAGATACTTCCACCAGCATGTGAAGCCTCCAAAGACATACTTGCCTGCTTGAGTGTAATATCATATGTGTTAGCGTATAACATCGTCAGTATCCCACAAATTAGATGAGATGTAAAATTTTGCTGTCAATTGTAATTTTGATCAGAAGTTTAGATCGATTCCTATGATAGGATTCAAAGTCATGTGCCAGCTCAAATATCTTGGCATATATGACGATTTTAATTTTATGGGAGAACTGGATCCTCTCGTTCATATAAGGTTGCAGGAGCCAAATTGTTAAAGTCTCTTTAAGCCATTGAATAAAAACAAAAATTCTCCTCGAACCACAGGAACATTCCGAGATGGCCAAGGCTAGTCTGCATGTCTGTTGTCATCACTATGCTCAAATTATATACTGTTTACACTATACAGCAGGAGTGTTTCGTTTAGATTTTTCACAATTTTAATCTAGGTGAAAAGGGGTGAAAATCTTGGCCTTCTTTTGCAGACCACAGACCTGCAAAAATGAAATCCGCTGAAGCCATTGGGAAACACTGCCTACAACAATGTTTTGGGGTTTTTTTTACTAATTCAGGATTGAATTTCACCATTTCTGCAACGTGGTTTCGTGTTATGCGATTATTCTTACACAGTCTGTCCAAGGGACAAATTTTATACTCTACTAATCTGATAGTCCATTCTGTTTTCTTTCTAACCAATCAGGCTCCTGCAACTTATAGAGGGCTACGATCCCGTTTTAATTATCCAATGACCGTCGCTCGGTTGGGCTGGTTTACGTGACAAACCGTGATCCGCATGACCTGTGGATGATAATTAGAGCGACCAGCCTTACAAGGATTAATATCAATAACAGGCGGGTCATGAACAGAACTGTATGTGTGAGGGATGTTGGTGACGTAGGTGTGTATATATATATGAATAGAGTACGATTTTGCTATAGAATAGGATAGGATCAGTGCGATAATCAAATTTACACCAAGGAAATTCAGTCCGTCCCGATAAATTGTAGGCTTTCACTGTAGCCCATGCATCAACCAGCACTGCTTTGTGTTCGTTTTGGTTACCGGTACTTTTGATGTGCTGATCGTTTTCTTCATAGTCCATTTACTGTCAAAAAAATCGCCTTTTACTTTTTGTTTCCGGTAATAATTTTCTTTCATTTTCATGAAATTGCTCCGAATGTTTCATAACACTGTTTACTAAAATTAGCGTCCATGCGAAGCTTTCCTCCCCCCCCCCCCCCCCCCCCNATGTTCATCGTAAATGAAGTAGGCCTATAATTTTCTGTTTATCTTTTGTAATCCATTGTTACAGAGACAGAACTGTGTTATGAATTAGTGCACAAAAGGCAAAGAGTACTCCCAGAAGTGAGTGAAAGTGATACTTTTCGATGATGAAAAGATGGAGTGCATTGTTTTTAACTGGCTTTTCAGTGCATCCGAGTGTGCCCAAAGACGTTAGTGAATCTATGAATGTCCTTTGTGCGATAGGGATGTGGAAGGTGGGATTGTTAGTTTGACATGGTTTAAGAGGAAGCCTCCCAAGCAATGGTCGCATGTTCTCTGTTTAGTTTTAAGGTCTCGGTAGAGAATGGCCCATATAGTTCAGTATCACTAGACCTTTTTTTTTTCCAATTGTAATCTTATCACACAGGCCACAAGCTAGTCACAATTCACAAGAGACATGCTCTAACTTTCTACAATACAGAATTTGAGATTGTTTAATTTCACGCTACATTAACATTCAATCGCCACGGTCATCGCTGAACTATTTAAAGAACTTAAGAATGGACATGCTAACAATGGCCACAGGTATTTTCTTGTGTATGGTATTATGAAAAGTCTGCCATGCATGTCTTTACTACAACATTTCCAGGCGACGTGGGTTACTTTATGTATGAAGTTTATTAAAGGCATAGATCTATCTAGGGTTTAAAAGGAGAAGACAAGCACGAGACTCTTCACTAAATTGAATGCAGTCGCACATTTCACATCGGATCGCTCTTTGTATTGTTTTTTTTTTAATTTCCGATGTACCGTAAAGGCTTTCGTACTGCATAGAAACTTTGCAGATCGCCAATTTACTATTCGCGTATTTACTATATATATAATTACTTTACAGTAAGGAATATTGATATACCGACGTCTAGTATTTCCAGTATATGAAAGGACATCCATCTAAATTGAGGCATTGTCCACGTCCATTTGTGTAGGTAGGGCTTGCCTTCCCAGAATAACAATCGTATGGCGCAGTTTTAACAGGGGAAGTGAATACACAGGAAGAAAGTTAGTGTGAGTTAAAAATACGGATGCGTATCTAAGCAGCAGTCGGTAGCCATGGATTGTATATTACTCTCTTGATCCAGTCTCAAAGGACTACCTCTAACAGTAGAAATAAAGGCAGCACGTAGCTTGAAGTAAAACAATAACAATAGCGCATAGGTCAGACCTTCTTTTTTGGGATGTGGGGGGTGGGA
>JAWQUT010000513.1:471174-490387 GCA_033807755.1 Ellobium chinense
GGGGGGGGGGGGGCGATCAAAACATTTTACTTCAAGAGTAATTTACGATTACTTAGTATGTGAATCAGTGCATTGCAAAGGTGCCTTAAGCCCACTCATTTTACAACTGTGAAGATTGTTCAGGATTACCTCTTAATTTTTTTTTTATCTCTTCAGGACTTCCTGAGGAAGATGATGAGATTCACTTCTTCTCTATTTCTTGCACTGCTGTGTGCTTTGTTCGCTACGAGAGCCCAGCAAATTGGAGGTAAAGATCTATCACAGTACTCCAAATTATCCTCGCCTTCTTTTCTTTCTTTCTCATTCTACTTACTATGCACACAATCCATGGATAAATAACATTATAAAATGTAGTCCCCATCCATCCATCCATCCATCCATCCATCCATCCATCCGTCCGTCCGTCCGTCCGTCCGTCCGTCCGTCCTTCCAGCCAGCCAGCCAGCCAGCCAGCCATCCAGCCAGCCTACCAGCTTGTTCCTCAACCACTCCATCAAACGAAAAGCAATATGGATGAAAGTATTAAATGAGTGGGTCTGCAACGACCCTGCCCACCACATATTTTCAGCCGACACAAGCCCTCCTCCTGGCACCTCGGCAAAGCACTTAAAAGAATTTATCACCTTGTCCACTAATAAATATACAACGGTCAAAACGAAACTAGTTAATTAAGCGAAATAAACCGAAAAAAACAAAAGGAGACAATCACCGTGTGGTTTCCTTATACGGCTTCTTTGTCTAAACCGAAACTCTGTTAAACCGAACATAAGTCTCTGGTCCCGCGGATTTCGTTTTGACCTTTGTCTACTGAACGATGTCCTTTTCAGCTGCCCGGCCTGGTCAGAAGTCCACTCCCACTGCCATGCAGCTGACCCTGGCTACAATGCTGGCAGGTCAGTATAGCAACTACCAGCAGTACTTAGACGACATCGCCAACAACGTCACGGGCCTGGACAAGCACGCCTGGCTACAGCTGAGTTACATACCAGCTCTAGTCCCTGTCCTCAGTCCGGTAAGTCCTTCACAGTTAGCAGTGGAGAACGCTTAATACGGACCTGCTTTGTACGCAAACATGCATACTCAGCACATCACTTTCTTGTCCCAATTTTTCTTCTCTTTGTTTCTAGTAATTATATTTGGCTAGTACATACGCACGCACTAATACGTACAAAGGCTTAATAATTTTCCATTCCTTTAGTCTCTATAATGCACTAATTTACACGTCGTTAGTTTACACGTACGTTTCAGTATCACATCAATCGCGTGATTTCAGGGGCAACCAGAAAGAGGGTGACAACTTTTACCTTCTGGGCACAGTTATACTGTTGTTCTGCTGTTGGCCGTAATTGATTTAGACGTCTAGTTCCTTTCCGTGTCACAAGTTATATCTTCTGTCATTTCCACTCTTAAAAGTTCGTATATGGTTAAAACGTTTTCTGTTAGCACACATTTGGTCGGTCACGATGTGTACGTGTTATCCGTGCTCCATTGTATATGGAGCTGTTTACCAGGGTCACGCATGCCTGTGTCGTGTGATCATCAGCCATCCAATTATTGGATACTCACTTCCAACCAACGCCTTCAGCCAGTCAGCTGCCGCGCTGGCTCGTGCTGCAAACCATAAAACTGTGACCTGTAAAAATCCCTGTAGCTAAAGGGTGGGTTTACGTTCCGTGACACCGCTTGTACAGAAAAGTAAAGTAACCGCTCATAAAGAGGAGAAGGGAAAAAAGGAGTAGAGAGAGAGAAATATATATATATATATATATAGAGAGAGAGAGAGAGAGAGAGAGAGAGAGAGAGAGAGAGAGAGGGGGGGGAAAACACTTCTCACATGCACGCAAGGCATACTTCTTATCAAAATTCTACTGTTTTTTTTTTTCCTAGGCTCAAAGAAACAAATTATCAGAATTTTTTTTTTTATTTTGGTTCCAGTTAAGGTTCAAAGTAAGTAAGTGGACTCCAGTGTATTTTTACTAGTTCCCCTTTTGCATCTGCTTATGTACAGATGGTATTTCAGAATTCTGGCTNACCTTCAGCAAGAATAAGCAATATGCCAAAGCGAAGAAGTTAAACAGAGATAAAGCAAGAAGGGCTTGGTATGGAGTACTTGCTAAAAGTAAGTCACTGAATTTGTCTGTGAGCTGTCAACTACATTTATTTGATAACCTAGTTAAACCTGTTTTACTGTATGGATGTGAAGTGTGGGGACATACTGATTCAAAAATTATAGAAAGTGTTCATCTTGAATTTTTGAAAAAGGTGCTTGGTTTAAGAAAATCTACTCCTGGATATATGGTATTGGGAGAAACCGGAAGATATCCTCTCACAATCGAAATTGAAAAGAGAATACTGATGTACTGGTTTAAAATTGTCACTGGAAAACCAACAAAATTAGTAAAAGAACTGTATGACGTACTTCTTGCTTACCACAAAAACAGTACTATCCAAGTACAGTGGCTAGGAAACGTTGATAACATTTTAAACAATCTAGGACTACGAGAAATATGGCTTAGGCAGGGGCCCACCTTAAATGTACAATATATAACCCGAATTGTAGACAGAAGACTCAAAGATCAAGCCCTCCAGAACTTGTTAAGCAGCATCGAAAACTCTGATAAAGCTACTTTCTACAAGAGTCTTGAGACAGAACTATTTTTCGAAAAGTATTTAGATATTTTACCGTTAAAGTTTAGACGCCCCCTGTGTAAATTTAGAACAGCAAACCATAAACTGCCTATTGAAACAGGAAGATGGAATAATCTGCCATTGGAAGAACGCAAGTGTAACTTTTGTAATAGCCCTTTTGCTGTGGGCGATGAATTTCATGCTCTGTTTGAGTGCAAAATGTTTGATGCGGAAAGAAAGAAGTACGTTGACAAAAAATACATGTTACGACCCAGCATGTTCATTTTAACTAAGCTTTTCGGCAATAACACGCTCCAAAATCTTAAGGCCCTTTCTATGTTTATAAAAATAATAATTGAAAAGAGCAACTGATGCAAATATAGTAATCTTCCGGTAGTTCCATACTAGTACAACTGGCTATTGTATATTGACTGGTTGGCTGACCGGCTGACATTAGTCACAGGACTGATTGATGGAAGGATATGATTATAATTATTATGATTGGTCGACTGATTGATTGATGGAACGGTTGGTTAGTTAATATGTTGATTAGCTGATTGATTGATTGATTGATTGATTGATTGATTGATTGATTGATTGATTGATTGATCGATCGATCTGTTGGTCGACTGATTGGTTGATTGACTGATTGGTTGGTTGGTTGATAGATTGATTGTTGGGGGATTGAATGATTGATTGGTTGGTTGGTTGATTGGTCGGTGGTTGTTTGATTGATTGATTGATTGGTTGATTGGTTGGTTGATTGATTGGTGGTTGGTTGATTGAAGGACTGACAGACTGATTGGTTGATTTCTTGCTGGATGATTTATGGGCGATTGATTATGCATAATAGCTATTGGCTGGTTGACTGGATGATTTGATGTCTTCTTCTACGATTGAAAGAATGCCTGAATAGTTGACTGATTGATAAGCATAGATTAGTAATTGATATCTAATATTATTAATGTACAATCTGTCCCGTCATTTGGTTTTTGTCAATGGTTGCTCATATGCCACATGTGGGGCCTGAGCTTTGTTATAATAAACTTGTTAAACTTGTTAGCACACATTTGGTCGGTCACGATGTGTACGTGTTATCCGTGCTCCATTGTATATGGAGCTGTTTACCAGGGTCACACATGCCTGTGTCGCGTGATCATCAGCCATTCAATGATTGGATACTCCATTGTTTTCCAACCACCACCATCGCTTTCATTTCAGCCAGTCAGCTGCCGCGCTGACTCGTGCTGCCAACCATAACTGTGACCTGTAAACGGCCCTATAGCTAAAGGGTGGAGTTGCGTTCCGTGACACCGCTTGTACAGAAAAGTAAAGTAACCGCTCATAAAGAGGAGAAGGGAAAAAAGGAGTAGAGAGAGAGAGAGAGAGAGAGAGAGAGAGAGAGAGAGAGAGAGAGAGAGAGAGGAAGAGTGAGAGAAGACAGAAGAGAAAGAGTGAGAGAGGGTAGAGGGAGAGAGATATTAGTCGGTTGAGTGATATCAGTGTTCACAGTAAATAAAATGTGTATCATAATAATAGAATAGAGCGTTTGAGAGAGCCCAGAGGACTTGATTTGAAGTAATTTGCAAGCGGTTACGTAAGATAATAATGTAATGCAGAGAACAGCTAAATCTTACTGGTAAATGCATTATTACTAACCACACACAGGCGGTGACCTTCTACTACGAGCAATACCTGAACAATGGTACCTCACCCAGACGTCAGCAGATTTTTGCTTTCACTCAGGAGACGCCTTGTGTCATCAGGGGAGCAACTTACGACATAGCGAATGCCAGCAGATTTAGGTGAGGGCACCAGAAGAACCCCCATTTCCTTTCCACGTCCGTAAGCACAGTTGAATTTAGTGCAAAGCCTTGGTTATAGATATAGATGCTTCTGGGGAGTGACAGAAGCGTTGTCTTTATTTGTTTGTTTGTTGTTGTTTCTGTTGTTGTTGTTGTTGTTGTTGTTGTTGTTTTCCCTCGTCAAACTCAATAGTATTTCACGACATATATATATATAATATACATTTTGAAGGGCACAACCAGTTCAGAAGTTGAAGGGGCTGCTAACTGCTGTGCTAAACACAGTTAAGGATACATGTTATTTATGTATTACTGAGTCAATGCAAAAGATGTCAAAGAAGTACAGTTTAAACATCACGAACTCGAACCCGGCATATGGGGAATCCCCGTCAATGTGTTTGTTTCATGGACTGATCTCAGCCGAGGCTTAGACCGAAGTACTCAGTGCGAGGCTTCGCTGAGCAAAGAGTGCCTCGGTCTTTTCCAAGGCTGGGATCAGTTCATGAGACAAACTTTGATGGAGATTCCATTTCCAATTTAGTAAGATATTATTATAAAGAAAGAACTATGCACTATATTGGATCGATCAAGATTTTATCAGCTCCTCATAATTTTTATTATCGGAAGTCAGCTGTGCTGCCCATGAATACTACGGCGCCCGTTGGCTCTCGGTGTGAACAGTGTGAGCGGTTAGCTCCTTAGTGCACCAGAATGTATGAAAATGGGGTGTTCCGAGTGACTCTATTCTTTACTGTGGTGAAAACTTACAAACTATTGCAGGTTGCTGCGTATTCAATAAAAACGTATTGAGGTGTGGGTAATCTCTCTTCACGACTTGAATGTTGCCAGTGGCATACTGATGACGTCATTTTCTAGACATGAGAGGAGTGACATGGTTGAGTTACTGTGAAATGTAGATTTCCTGGCCAGACACCTCACTCACAAAATGGCTTGCTCAGATGAACATTCAGTTTGCCTCACGGACTTTAATGCCTCATGAACTGGCATTTCTGAGCCAGCCCCTTGACATGTATGTTCCTGAGGTTCTAGTGCAGTCCACTATTAATATTAGTCTGAATCATGTCCTGAATGCAATAGTCCTGTACAGAAAACGCCATCCTGATCGAAATTCAGGGTTTGACGTCTTTGGACTGCCAGTAACGTTGCTCGATCATGCTGTATCAAAAATTTCAGACCTCTAGCTTTAGTGGCTTCGTGGTATGCCAGGAAACTGGGAAACATTTATTTTTTCATAAAATTCATTATGAGGAGCATACTTTTAGATTGCAATTACAGTAGTTGAGATGTCCCGGCACTACTGGGAGGGGGGGGAGGAAGAGGAGAGGAGGGGGAGGAAGAGGAGAGGAGGAAGATTACCAAAGGTCTGCAGCACATTCTTAATGGGTGTCTCTCCTTCTCTTCCCTCCATCCCAGCTCTCCTCCCCCCCCCCCCCCCCCCCCCCCCNTCCTCTCCTCCGAAGCAATACAACAGCGGTGACGTCTGATGACGTCATCCGCTGGCGAAATTTTGTTTTCTTTCCAAACTGGGATTACCAATAGCCGTAGAAGGATCGGAACTTTATGTCAGATATTTTTTTCTAAATTAAGAGATTCTAAACAGCAAAAATCGAAGGCCGTCATGAAGACCGATGTATCTTTTTGTACCCTTTCGCCAAATTTGAAGTCTGTAACTGTGATAGTTTGTCCTGAAAAGTGGCACACGTGTTTCCAAGTTGCCAAATATAATAATATATCTATATTTATAAAACGCTTCAGCCAAATTTGTGTCGCAGATTTCTTGAGAACTACGTAACATGAAAACATGCGGTTTTCACCTAAATTTGTAGAAAAATACACAAAAGGTAACTATGCACATCAGTCCTCTTTATTTCTTTTACCCTTCAAAAAAAAAAGAATGTGTATAGGCCTAGCAACGAAATACAATCTCCGATAGATCATGTCAATCCGCCCGATTCGCCATTCGTCCAACTTTTTCACGGAGTCTAAATGCATTCGTCTATGATGCCTTTCGGTGCGCTAGGTATTCTTTCGCCGCTGATGCGTTACCTGCCTGCCCATTTGTAAAATGGGGAGTTAATCTTGTATTATATATTCTAATAGATATTGCACGCACTTGTACAGACACTGCATAAAATGTCATTAATGAGATAACACGTGCTTTTTCCTAACATGAGTCAGTGTTGGATATTTGCATCAGTGACAAAACTGATCAAACTTCATTTGTTTGACGTGTAGCTAAGAAAATTCTAACCCTATTGAAAATTACACGCATTCACCAGTAGAGCTAATTACTTTTCAAAACAATCATTTAGCAACGTGCAATTAATGAGATAGTTTTTGGATTCTCTTGTAAAATTTAGATATGGATGGTTGTGAATACGAAAGCCATGGTTGGGCAAGTTCACCAAAAAAGCCGGTTATAGATCAAGTTCAGGCAGCAAAGCGATAAAAAAGAAGCCCTAAGATCAAGTTTAGCTCAGTTAAAGGAAAACTGAATAGTTTCCAGATCAGATCAGTTCCTATTGGTTTTTTAAATTGGCATTCGGTTCTAATATTCGAGGAAGATGTGAACTGAACTAAAAATTTAGGTCGAAAGTTAAATTTTCAATCAAGCGTCCAGACTGGCTACTGTTCTGATCTAGATCAATTCGTCCAAAAATATCGTCCAAAAAAAAAAAAAACTGCGTTCTAAAGATCTGAGTTCTGCCGAATCCCGAGGAAAGCTACGTCTCCGCATGTTATCAACAGTCTGTCCCTTCTTTATCTTGACCAAACCAGCACGGAGCCTGAGGCACTGCTCGCCCTACAGAACCTGGAGTTATCGGAACTAAGCAACAGGCCAGAATGCGATTCCCTGTGGACGCTCCTGGAGGACGAGTTCTTCTTCTCACAGCTGGCCACTGACCAGTGCACCTTTACTGTTTTCGGAGCAGAGGTGAGGCGGAGTTGATGAGGGAAGGAGAAGGGGTGGGGGAGGGAGCAGGGTAGTAACTTGGCGTAAGAGAGCTCCTCCTCCTACCAGGGGCGAAGGGTNAAAAAAAAAAACCCTCCAAAACCAGGGTCTGATGTGGGAGTGGCTGGTTGGGAACTGAAAGATCTTCCTTTGGTCAAAAAGGTTTAAATATACTGTATTCCTCTAGGTAAGGAAAGCGTCGATTTTTTTTTTTTTGAAGTGAATCTGTAAGGAACAGTTGTATTAAGAAAATCACAGCCCTTGGAAAAAATACAATTGTATCTCTGCTTTCTAGCTCTAAACTACTGTGAGATATTAATTTTAAAGGAGGAAGCCGAAATGTCAGCTAATGCTAAGAAATATTGTTACTAGTGTTACGTATCGAACCCGGGTTTCTTTGCCAACACTTAGTTACATTGCGCGGACTGCTAACTTCACACAGATTAAATTCCTGTACTCTGTGTAGCACACTCTTCCTTACACACCACACCTGAACACAGTGTTCACCCATGACCCTAACATACCTTCGAGACAGCGTGGCCATGTGGTTTAGTGAGTCGTACCCAGAAACCAAAGACTGCCTAATTTAAAGATTTGTGTGTTCGATTCGCCGGCCGGGCTGTTTACGTTGTGGTGTTCTTGAGAAATTTATACACTTCATTCCCCATTTCCCACTGGACTCAGGTGTAAAGAATACCTGTAGCTTTAGAGCGGGGAGGGAAGGGGNGGGGGGGAAAGAATGGGGTAGGGGAATCAGGGCGCTGCGCCGCAGACGACCAACAATGACTTCTTTATGTATTTCATTAATTTGTATTATACAGTAATATTACATGTGGTATGTATCTTCATTTATGATGTGTATTGTTCTATGAGTTTGTATCATGAATGAGATGTATAACACTGTATGACATTAGAAACTAACTTCCCTCCGGGATAAATGGTCATATTTTCATTTTTTTCTTGATTTTCCAACTGCTCACATACAGAATTACTATGTGACACAATATTTTACAACACCAGAGACTGGCGAAGCCGAAATCATATTAAAGTTTTGTAGTCTTTGCTTTACCATACTCCAGGAGCCTACACATGTGATTTCATTCAAGTAGGCTAAGGGAAAAAAATCAACGACACCAAAACCTGTCAGAAGAGATGAGACGTGTGAGTTGCTGAATTGGTGTTTGTCTTAAAGGCACATGCTTGACTGCAGACAGTCGTTGTTTTTTATTTCCCTTATCCTTTTGATTAATAAAAATTTTATTAAATCAAACATATATGACAGATTTAACAGATCAGAGCAGTTACGCACAAGCACTGCAGAGAATATAACATTTTTTATCACTGGTACTGCAAGGTACGTCCTGAGGGCACACGGAACCTGACATGTCCCAGAATGACATTCTCTGAAGTCTGGAGGAAAGTCTCAGATGGGTCAGTCATTGCTGGCACAGAGATCCCTTACATCTTGGAGAAAACTGGAAACCAGTGAGTATATTATGCTAAACAGTGCAGTTGACTCTTCTTAAATGTTAGTCTATGGGAGCTTAGAAAATATGGCGATTAGGTCACGTTGGTTTTGAGTCACATGGTGAAACGTTTGCTTTTGGCCGCAAATTTATTCGATATGTTCAAATCTTGTAGTCGTACAAAAATCGATACCTCTTTCCTTTGCCAAGCACATTATGTTTAGATGCATTACAGTGCATTACAGTCCTTGTTATTCCCGCCCATCAACAGGGAAGTGAGTATAGGGTTTTGAGCAGGACGATTATAGAGTGTTGGCCATGTTAGAGTTTTTTGAAAACTCACATTAAGGTAATACTGTAAGGTTCGATTACTTCGTAACTGCTATTTACTATGTTATCAGCAATATTGATATTCGAGCGAGTAAAAAGTTGTGGCCGAAAGCGAATGCCATTTTTGTACCGTACGGCCGAAAACCAACGCAGCTAAGGATTTGTCACAGGGGGCCGTTAAACGTTTATTACATGCACATGTGCTAGACTAAGATCCCATTGTGCAAATGGTTTTGCCACGGTTGAGTTACCTCTGCCAGTATCGACCCAACAAGAAGTCATGAGAGGCATATCTTAGACGCAAACATGCACCGAAAGGCACAGTCATGCCGTGCACGGTGGCATTTAAATAGCACTTGCCTCAGCAGGCAATACGGATGTCACTAAAATAATCAAAAACAGCAAAAAATCACAAAAAGCGGTATTCCCCGATTTTGTCAGACTAGACCCTTAAAAGGAATCCTCAAAATCTGACTCTTCTTCGACCCACCACAACGAAAGAGTAGCGAAAGACAGGTCTTAAGTCCAATTTTATATACACATATTCTGTAAATTGACATTCTACTTCACGAGGAAAATGTGTTAAAGCAAAAGCGTGATTAAGTGGATTGCTAATATATATATATACAAAAGATACAATTAAACCAGCTGTGATTACGCATCATTAAATGTAAGCAGCTGACAACATAAGAATAGTATCAGAACTGGGCTTTGTATAGAGCTATATATATACGAAAGTCATGCATGTCTTTGGCGCATGACCACCAGCCGCTCACATATTTGATACTCTCATTGTTTTCCAATCAATGCCATCACTTTCAGCCAGTCAGTGTGCCGTGCTGACCCACGTTGCCAACCATACCCTTGACCTGTACACATCCCTATTGGGCATCCGTTCTAAGAGAAACTTATCAGAGGGATAGAGTCAGTGATACAGTTCTGTAATCACGCACTGCATCAGCCATATCTTCTCCTCTATATTCTGGTCTTGGATTTTCATGTATTTCTTTAAAAGCGAAGTCTCCTGTCAGAATGAGAACAGTGGGTTGCATTTTTGCACACAACACTGCATTGCACACTTGACCATCCCTGAACTCTGGTGGCAAAATTTGCAGGCAGTTTGTCAAGACACTCTCACCTGGTTAGAAACAAGGTTGGGGTAGAGTTAAGAAAGACAGAGCTAATTTACGACAGTTCCTAAATAATATCATTGTCTACAAACTCTCTCGTGTGTGCTTTCTCTTTTCCAATCCAAACCCTACCCCTAAACCACGCTGTAAGTGGAAGCGTTTCTAAACCTCCTCTGAGTGGAAGTGTCCTATAACATTGCACATGAAAGAAATCAGTCACATGTATGAGATGCCAGTGTCAGGCAGCCTAAATTATGCTTAAAGTTACGATTCAGGTTTATGCATGATTCAAGAGCAATATCATGGGACTCTCTCAAGGGTCTATGCTGATGATTAGGGTCAGGGATCAAACATTAACAGACCAGCAAATTTCTCAAACAAAATTAAGATGTTCACACATGCTAATTGGTGAAGGGGACAGCGTGCCATGTGCATATGCCATCCTCTATTAACATTAAACATTTTTTTTAAAAAAAACGTTCCCATTCCATCTAATTCCGAGATGTCATATTTTTTTTGCTCTCATTCTGCAGCTATCCAGTTCCTGTGAATCTATTCTCAGCAGTTAAATGCTTCACTGTTCCCTGCAAAAACAATGGAAATTCTGCTGGAGACTACCAAGGACCAACATGGAATGAAATCAAGTTGCAGATGACTTACTCTGATATATATGATGATACTAGCTTGCACTGAGACTGATTCTGAGGATCATTTCTATAAAAACATGGAACTTAGGACTTATGCCATTTTTCCATCATAAACATTCGGGACCCTTGAAGGAATATTTTTTTTTAAAATCTTGCCACCTGGATATAGTGTGAAACAGTAATATACAAATGCCAATTGCTGTGAACAAATGATGAAATTAATGGCACCCTTTCAGCTTTCTTATTATTTAGAATATTTCATCTTATTTCAGTAAATGTATACAAACTGAGATTTTCATGTGCTGATTACTGATAGAAGCACAATTCAAGGATCCTTCTTCAAAAAGTTAAGAACACACTTATGGACCCAGACCAACATTAGAAAAATTGAAGTACATGTACTCATTGAGGATCTCAATATCTTTTAGGGCCATTTGGGATCTGGACGGACCTGCATGAACCCAGGTAATCCACAAGATTCAGTGAAGAAAATGACCCGTGGAAAGTGAAAAAAAAAATCACCGACCACGGATATACACAGTACAGTTGTACAGCCTCTTTTTTATATCCTTATAGCATTGCCATCATATATTGGTCCTACAAACCTGGCATTGTATTAAGCAGATCTTTCATGTTATCCAGGGATGCCATTAGCCTTTCATAAAATTCTCTAAACTTTTTGCACTTCAGGTAAGGTCTGGTCTTATTGCTGGCAGTTTACATAACACAAAGATGGTTCTTAAGGAATTAATCTGTATCTGCATAAATATGTCATTTGGACTAGATCTACTTTTGTATCTATAACCCAGGAACAGAATGTCTGAGACAAACAGAAAACATGACAAAAAAAGAACAAACTTGTTTTTTTTTCACTTAAAGTTTTCTGTACAAGCAGTTTCTGACTGATATTAAACAAAAATCTGTGAAAGAGAATTCTCTGAAAAGTGCAATGCTTGGTTACTTATACAAAATTCTGAAACACAGAGCAAGTCCCACGGTGAAAGTTGGCTGTGATCAGTCCCACGAGTAGCGCAAAGTGCCATTCCAATAAGTTCATTCTTGTAAATGAACAATCACAGGCACATAATTATAAATAATGAAGTTTGAACCCATTCTTCTAAGATTATGTAAATTTTATTTCAAAGAGAAATTAATGAAATTCTATGTACATTTAAGCTTAATAAAATTCAGTCATCTTATATTTTATTTGCTGGGTGTGAGTGAAAAGAAATAAATTGAAATTTATGTCCCTTACATGTTGTGAAAGCTATCAGTGTAACACATGACAAAACAACAAGCTGATTCTGGCAGCTATCAATGTATCATAATGGAAAGAAAAGCCTTTAAGGTTGAGAAGGTCTTTTTCATGTGATGTGCACATGAAAGCTGTTGGTCCTTGGGAAAAAAAAAAGACTTTTCAGCATGAAACATTGATAACTCATCATGACAAGTTAAGTTTGACCAGTTTTTCAGGAACTGTTAATAAGCTGAATATGAAACAGTTTAGGAAGTCCTGCACATTTCACTACAAGTGTGTTTGTAACTTTATATATATTGCAGTATAATGGGGACAAAAGCATGACTGAACCAATAGTGCAGAATTCTGTGGACATGGTACTGTCTCTATAGAAATTTTCTCTGTTGGCTGTTGAGATGACGGAGATGAGAAAAAGACAGAGTGTGTCACTTGAGCCTAACATGACTGAGGAAACAGAGTGCTGGGTCATAGAACTTACAAGGTGGAACTATGAAAAGCACATATTATTCATGTCTTGTATATGTCTCGCATGAAAAGCTTTGTTTCAAAACTCACTATGTGCACTTTGAATGCTATTGGAACTTTATAAAGGGAAATGCTGTGTGAACAATTGCTCTTACCATTATATTTTCATTTACCGCACAATATCACAAGTATAGAAGAGTCCAGATTTCAAACTATATTTTGTGTTGAATGGATTTACCCTATGAACCCTGACCCCCATCATATAAATCCCTTTTCCCTTAGGCTTCTAGGCAAAGCCATGTATGGAGTAAAGGAATGACACAGAGTGTGTCTATCAAAAGACTTTTCATGGTTTGTACTTTTGTAGCCTTTATCCCCACCTACTTTATACACCAACATGGTTAAACTCCTGCTGAAAGATACCATGACTCCTGAGTCTCAGGTAAGACATGAGTAGGTCTATCTGAATCTCCAAGGTGTGGAAAAGACAGCAACATTGTGGTCATCACAAAATAAACAGGTGCTGGTCTGCACAGGTGATTCACTAAGGTGACAGTGATAATGATCTTAATTTCGATCTTAATTCTTTACTAGATTTTTAATAAATTCCCTGAATTAAGGTTGAGCTTTTAATTTTTCTAGTTTTAAGTGATAATGAAAGTGATGATGATGTTAACACACCAACAAACGTCCAACAATATCAAATGTACAACTTCATTTAATTGTCAAAAATAAAATGCAACAAAGCTCTCATTATCTAGTTATCGCATTTCATTTCATAATGACAGGAAAAACAAATGCCCTCCAAAAAGGGTAACTAAAGCAATTAGGAAGATACAGTGGAAAGTAATGCCCAATGACAGATTACTGCTGATAATAAACTACCAAGGCAGAAGATCTAATGATGTTTCCATAAATTTACTCGATAGGTGTTTTCTGAAGAATTTGAAGGTGTTTTGTCAGTCTGAGAAATGCTACATTAAAAAGTAATGATATAGTTAAAAACAAAGAGAAGGTTTAAAGAGTACTTAGCACAACAATAAAGTGACAAGTAATATCGAATACCTAGAAACTGAACAAGGTCTCGAAAACTGAACTTTTTACCAATAATCGTGCCAAATGGCAAGCCTAAATTTTAAACTAAAATGAAAGAATATCGAAAGCTTAGAAAACACATTAATTGAGTCTAATATTAGAGTACCCAGACAGGCATTTCTGTATAATTCAAAACAAAAAGTTGGCTTGAAATCTTGATTTCTTGAGAGGAGCTTTGTCATTTTAAAATAAACTAAAAAAATATAAAGAAGAAACCCTCAATTTTTTTATTTATCTACAAAACATCTCTATAAGGACAGTCCTGGAATGCTTCTTCCACGATGAATTAGAAAAGGAATATCATTGAATAAAACAAACATACATCTTAATTTCTCTAAAAAGATTTGCAATTGGACTAATTTGGTTTTGACTTTACTTTTGTTCTTCTCAAGGTCACTGTGAGTGTGCGTTATGGACATGTACGATAAGTGTGTTGTGTTCCTTATAAGATAGTGAGATAAACACGTAGTTCCAAGCACGGACATGAACAGTGAAGAAATGAAAGAACCGGAAAGAAGTAGAAATGACTTTAGCAAGGAACAGGATTTAAACAGCTTACTGAAAACTAATTATTTTGGATAGGGTGGTCCGATCGCCCGCCGTGGTCCAACTTTTTCATGGAGTCTAATGCATTCGTCTATGATGCCTTTCGGTTCTATCGCCTCTGGTGCGCCGCCTGTCTGTCTAGTTTTGATAATGGAGTATGTACAGTAGATGCTAGAGGTCAGTCATCTTGCTCCCATGGGTAAAATAGGGAGTTAGTATTGAAATTCTATCACCTTTAACTTCCGAAAAATAAACATCATAAAAGATAGAGCCTCAATTTATCCATGGACGTCATCTTGTTTCTCTAAAACAGGAAGTCGCTAGTGCAAGTAAAAAAGTTTCATCAGTATACATTTTTGTTACGAAAAACGAAATATTTATGTGAATATTTAAATCTAGCTCAACGAAGCCTGTATTACAAAATGCTTTCAAGGATGGTTTCTTTGAGATGACGTGTGTTTCTTTTGAAATGGCTTAAAGACTAAATGAAAAAAAACCAGGGAAAACAATTTTGTGAAATATTCAGAAAATATCCATCATATCTTATGACACGTCATATGAGGCTCTTTAATATCAGTGTAAGAAATGCTCAGACTATAAATACATGTGAAATTTAATTTGTAAAAGATATATAAATTACTATATAAATTTTGTAGACAGATGCTGAAGAATCTATGCCTAAATATGCTTAAAGGCTGTGCTCATGTAAAACTCAGCTAACTGAAAGATACGTAAAACCTCAAAAGTATAAAAACAAACATCTGTAGCTGACTGGATTTGTGTGGGGGCTTGTGCGGTATGGACATTTACACCCATAACATGTGGGTCTTGATGCTGGCAAGTCATGCGCAAGTAATGATGTTATATTACTGAGACAGCTATCGTTTGTCCTGGGTGTCCTTTTACGATCCAGCAGACTTAGTGAGGCCTTTCTGTGCCTTGAACCTAGGGAAGGAGACTTAAAAAGTTTAAATACGGCATGATTCGCAGCATGGGTAGAAATGTCATCCGGAATGAATCCTTATGCTCTAGACTCCGTGCTGTAAACACGCCAAAATGTAAGAACCATTATTCCGTGACTCTGCTCGGTGCATGCCAACAATGTACCTGGATTATTTTGCTTTCAACAACAACAATAACAACAGAGGTTTGGAATGCTGTGCAATGGAATGGTAACCTGAAAATCATCCCCTAAGACCCATTTTTGCGTATCATGGTCCTAATAAATTTTACAGGAGAGACCAAAAAAAAAAAAAACTGATTAAGTGGGTTCTATTAGTTCTAATGGGGGTTACAGGTGGTTTAACTTGAAAAAGCATTTAGTGATAGAGGTCTGCATATAACCATTATAAATTTTAGGGAGAAAATAGCAAGTTTCCAGAGATTTTAATGTTCCGTGTTTTGGGAATTATTAGCAAAACGCGCAACTGTAGTTATGCGAAATGGGCTCATGATGACTTATGAAGTTTGTACTTTATTGCAGTGCCCCATCAATATCTGTCAATGGCTCAGCAATGCTTTCAAATAGAAAAGGCTTAATTGGGTAAATGTATAAAGTTGCAAACTGCAACAAGTTAAAGATTACTTAGGACGAAAAAATACTCACTTTGTATTGAACCTAAATGACATATAGCTGGAATAGTAGAACCGAGATTTCATAAAATCCCGGCAACCCCGACGGGAATCTCGGCCGAAAAGACTGGGCAAGGTACGGCAAGGATGTCAAATGATCTAACAACTCGTACCTGGCTGAAGTCATTTGACATATCCAGCTGAGTCGGAATAGGCAAATTTATGCAAACATCATTAACCCTTACTGTCAATTTTGCCTTCACTGTGTCTGTCTTGCATTCCAAGATACCATCTCGGTCCAACTCGATGCTCAGACTCTCCGCACTTCGGCACAAGTCAACGAGTTCTTCCTTTTTAAATCCACTTATGGTTACCAAAAGGCCTGTAAGTGAACTTTCACTTTTGGGTCCTACAAAACTTAGGGGTTATATTTCATCTCCCCTTTTCCCTCTTTTGGCATGCCCTGCTTCCAGTAATAAGGGCTCGAGGGGGGAAATTTTGATATCATGGGAAACTGTGTCCATTTTACTTTATTTTGCCAGGCACTATTTAGCCCTGGGCTGGAAACTGCCAGGTCAAGGGTGTGCTCAGGCGGAAGAGGAGGGGTTTGGCGTTGACCAGTGAAAAAAGTAGGCTCTGTTTACAAATAGCAACCAAGCTCAAAATTTCAACGGGCTTGCTAGGATTGGGTAAGTCATAAAATTTGGGCCACATAATGAGCTTCAATGTAGTATGGGTCTGGGTGAAAGCTAAAATTTGGGTTCAAAGGGCAGCTCAAAATGTTAATATAGCCCATAGAAGAAAAAAGGGTCCAGTCCCATTACAGGTCTGTAACCTTATGACGACTCGCCTATCGCGCAAATACTGTTGTAACTCTGAGCAAGATTTGATCTTGAAGTCCATGATCAAACTGAATGACAATGATTCAAAAATATTCAAAAATATGCTGACAACATCGGCAAACAAGCACGCCGAAGCTATTGTTTACAAGATTTTGCCTCACTTCCTGTCTGAGCCGAAGCCGACACACGGCCAAGGTCATTGGTCGATGGGATTATCCGTGATTTTGGTGAGGCCTATTAGACTATGTCTCTATATCAAGTTTGTTCCACCTTGCTTTAGATATTCATACAAGTAATGTTGCAGTCGACATTCTATGATAATACTGGAAGATGAACAAAAAAAAACCAAAATAAATTCTATAAAGAATGGAATATTACTTGTCCTCTCATGATGACCAGTGAGCTACACCACCAATCCCTTAATTATGCAGTCATCAGAATCTCTGAATAAAGATACAACTGTACATCGTAATAGAAATAGAGATCGACGTTGCACAAATTACATAATGCAAGAAATACTCAGGTGACGATCATTATTATCTCACGGAAAGAATCATGCGTATTCCTAAAGTCAGAAAAGAATGTTCCAAACAGAACGATGCTCTTTCTTCGCAAAATTAACTCGGTGGGCACTACAGATAATTTTCAGAGAGAAAAAGTAATCGAAAACGGAACATTATTTTTGATGTGCGTGTCCTTCTTTAAACAAAATAAATTAAAGCTCTATTCGCCATTAACTCTGCAATATTTGAGCGTTTACGGTACGACCTGGACTTTTAGCTTTCTGTCGCTAAACGAAAATATAAAAAGAGAAAAGAAAAACACGAGAGGCCATTAACGCAGAAAGAAAAAAAAACAGCATAGAAGGTAACCCATTTTTACTCCGGATTATTCACTTCCTTTTTAAAACATTTTCTCTCGTGACACATTCTTTGAATGCAATACATGGTGCATTATATATGAGAGCCCCGAATCTGTGAAGCAGTGTATGGGTTTTACAGCAAAGAAAACCAGCTGGTTTCGACAAAGTCACATTGTCAAGGCTTGTAGACAGCTCACATGTGAAACAGTGAAACAGTGCGAGGGTGATATTTGAAAACTTAACGATTCGGATTAGCGTGGTACATAAATACGGTAATGCACGACGTATTGGTAATCTCAGATTCATAGAGTACATGGACGCGACACCTCTAAACCTGATATGGATTGTTTAGACATTTTAGGGTAGGCCTCGTTGTATGCACTTTAACAGGCAGACACTCTGTTGTACAGACGATACCGGATTGAAAGCCTTCAACTATCAAGTTCGTTTTCGTTAGCTGCGAATTTTCGGAGGACTTGGCGCATGATTGGGCTTGAATTTGGACATTCTTTATTCTTCATTATATATTATTAGATAGAGGAGGACAAAATTAGTACGGGTTACGTCTAGATTTGTGACAGTTAAGTGCTTCGGAAATTGGTTGACAAATTTCATACGATATAACGTAAATGTGTAGAAAAGTGACCGATACCATATAGACGGTGAAAAATGAGACAAAACTATTTACCAACTATAATAGTTATGTAAGAGTGATATAGATGTTATTATTTTGTAAGTACGATGTAACCTATTGCCTTCGATAGGGGTCCCAGGTCTACAGCTATCGGTACAAGGAGAGACTACAGGGCTCAGTGCTAGATTTCGACAAGCGTTTCTCACTATGGGCACTTCTTGATTAGTAACAGCTCTCTAGTATGCAGGAAAAAAAGTTTACGACGTATTTTTCACTTCCAAATTCATTTCCACATGGGTGCAGAATGAAGGACTTGCAAAGAGTGCCTTATTTGGACTTCAGTTTTGTCGAAAATTTTGCCAGAGAGGATGCAGACAGCCGTGGAAAGGTTCTGAAAGGCAAGGGTTGGAGATATTTAGACCAGGAGGTCTATCTGCTCAACATTGAAGGTAAGCATGAGTCCTGCACAATTTCCAGAATATTCTCGGATATGAATAACCATTACTGGAGCTAAAGAGACACAATATTCTATAAATCTAACGTGAAATGATGCAGCAGACTAGCAAACCAATGACATCTGGCCCAAATGAGATATGGCAATCTATGGCTCCAAGTCTTTTTGCTGTACCAGTCCAGCTTGGTCTCTAAGGTATGCTTGTAATTTCGAGCATAATTAAAAATGGTTTTAAAAGACCACTAACCATCTTCATTTTGGCGAAATCGAAACATTCAGAAAGAGGTGGACCGTTATTATACTTGAGAACCAACCGAGAGAGGCACAGAAGTTCTAATTTTTTCCATCAGCCATACGACTCTTCAGTTGCAGAAGTATGTCTTGAAGTTGCCATGTACAGTTACATCTCTCATGCATATAATGTGTTTGTGTGCGTGCGTTCATGCGTGTGTGTGTGTGTGTGGCTGTGTGTGTGTGTGTGGCTGTGTGTGCGTGTGTGTGTGTG
>JAWQUT010000514.1:6066-26136 GCA_033807755.1 Ellobium chinense
CTCTATCTCTCACTCTCTGCTCCTCTATCTCCTTCACCTTCTCTCTCTCTATTTCGCTCCTGCCCTACACAAAAAAAGAAGTGGCGTTCTAGCGAGCGCATGAAACTTTACATAACAAAGAGCTCTACTGATAATATCATTGTTACCGCCAAGGCGAAATCACCGTGTCATAAATTTGCTTTTTTTTTTTTTCCTTCCTCTACCAGGTACTTTTCTCTCCTCCTTGAAGGACTTGATGCCATTGTGGGCTCTGCAAACTTGACTACAACTGCCAGTTAAAAAAACAGTTTTCGATGCCTGGACTTATCCTCTATATCACCGCTGATCTCAGCTAGAAACTATAATATAACACAAATTTCGTCTTTCATTCTTTTTATCTATTCAACATTTCTGCAGTTTCACCTCTTACGAAGGCATGTTTTTGGGGGGTTTTTTGGGGTGGCGGGGTTGTTTTCTTCCTTTTTGGAAATGGAAACCAGCGGGCACACAGTCTAGCAACGCTTGTTAACAACTGTCACACAGTCACGATCGTTACCGGCGAGAATACCTAGGACGAATAATTTTGTAGGCAGACTGACAAAGCCAATAATCGAATTTACGTCTAGTTGTCGATACAAAGACACTTTTCTGTATTTGAAACAAATATCGACTCGAACTGACGAATATGAAATATGATTACCACTTATTTCGTTCAGTCAATGGTATTGTATTCACTTTTTTCATTTTATGATTAGAGGAATTATATAATATGTATTGCGCTTCTATTGTGTTTGAAATAACTTCTTGCAAATCGACCATTAAAATGTAACCTATGTTATGGAAATATATAATATCTGCCATTCCTTTTCCATGTTTTCAAGACTGTCATGAGTTGTTGTTTGCCATAGAGGATTGCATTTGCACACACACGTTTTCCCTTTGGCCATCAGTGTGCATAAATTCAGAAGTGTGTCAGCTACTTGACTTTGTTTACGAAATTTGCCGAACTTCTAGTGTTCAAACTCTATCCCTAACTATCAGCAAAAGCCCTTGGAAAAAAATCATCATGTTGGCAATCATAATCATGCATAGACCTAAGATTGATTTAATTAAAGCATAATTTAGACTGCCTGAGGCATGTAGATATCTCGTGCACTTGACTGTTCGACTTCCTTCCTGGGCAATATTTCAGGACACTTTACCCTAGAGTTTGATTTGGGGTAATGGACAGAATTAGAGAAGAGAAATTACACATCATCAAGTTCCTATAAAGTGGTAACTGCTTTTAGATGTAAGAAGTCGTGGAATGTGTCAGGGTCACGGGTGAACACTAGGCTTGCACGTGGAAGTTAAGGAACATATTCAAGCAGTAGGTATTAAAAAAATTAAATTGCTGTTAAGTTAGCGTCCATGTGGTGAAATGGTAGCACCCCAGACCTGCAAGCTGAGAGACCCTGGGTTCGATTCCCGGTAGAGACAGAAAATTTTCTAATGTATGTTTTTTATGCTCTTCTTCTCAAATCATCCTTCACAGTAATTTGGTAAAATCCCTGGTGACACACTTTCCTAAATAATTATACAACATCCAAAAACTTATTAGACTGGGTTCACATTCCTCCCCCTTAATGAAAGTAGAATACTATATACAGTGCCCTCCGGTTACATATAGATAAAAATAATATATAGGGATTGCCCCAAGTTTATTTTTTCTTCCTTACATCCTAGCCCTAAACCTGTCCCCAACCGTCATACCAAGCTTTGGACGGGAGTGTCTCGGAATATCGTCTACGACATTTGCCAGCGCTTTAACAAGAGTTTAACGCAGTGCTGTATGCAAAAATGCAATCCTCTATTTTTATTCAGCTTCCCTCTTTGTTTTTTCTTATTATTCAGCTCGTCGTTTTTGCCATAATGGATACTGATTTTAAAAGCTGCACTTCGGTCTGGGATGTATCCTCCATGTAATCTATGAATCTGAGATTACTGATTTATTGACTTATTTATTCAATACAGTTTAAGTATAGTGCGTTCACAAATTAATGAACAACTTATTTCTTCAATTTATTTTCTCCTAATGGGCGGATCGTTTTGAAATTGTGCATGGCTTCCTAAACCAGTTTGCCTTAACAGGAAATATTTTTGCCCCCTTCCCCTGCTTTCGTATGACACAAATTTTCTTAATAATCTTTCGTAAAAAAAAAGAAAGTATCGTATACCGTTTGGTCAAACATTTTGTCGTTTCACAGTAAGATGACGTAAAAGGAAACACCAAATCATTGTTTTCTTGTACGCTGGTTCTTTGCATCACCATTCTCGATAAAGGTGAAAACCAAAAAAGTAAGAGAAAATTGACTAATCTAAGATATATAGAAACTAAAAAAAATTACTTACCATATGACCCAATCTCTCATCAACTTGGATAAAACATTGCACCCTTACCAAATACACTGCTGATGTAAAAAATAACTTGGCAAAACCAAGGTTTTCTCCCACTGCCACCGTTGTCAGTCGAAAAGAAAAAAAAATTAGAATCGAAATGTTTTGTTGAACTTTCACAAGATGGTTGCTATAGATATGTCTTTGCCTCTTTCTTTAGTACCCATACCACCAGTGAGTCTTGCCACATCCTCCTCCGACACACAGCCGTTATAAAAAGTTTCACTTACAAATTTAAAAAAAAAAGATGGCTGCCATCATTTTGCTCAGTTCTCGTGTCCGGTCTTAGTAAAAAACGTCACATTTTTAGCAAACGTCTAGTAGGTGCGCATAATTATTTCCCCAGCGTGACTCACGCGCAGCAACCAAAAATGCACCCCTTGTGTTGTCTATGTACTACTAGATACATTCATTATGTGTAGCCTAGTTGTTTTCAATGGCAATGCGTCATACCGTCGACGCTGCTCAACACACTTTTTATATGGCCTTACGTTCTAATGACAAAATATTTTGACTTTCGGACTCCTTCAGATAAGTCTTTTCAGTTTCTCCCTACTATTGTTCTGCTCGTTACTTTGCATTCTTTTGTTGCCTTTGAGTAAATGCGGTTCTTGGAAATTATTTTTGTGATCCTTGCGTGTAAGCAGTTTCCACTAATACGTTTTCATAAAATTTAATGTTCACATTTTCAAGTTTCATACTGTACAGCTATATATGTTCCAGAAACTTACTATTATCGTTTATTTTATAATGTTTATGAAGGAAACTTTTACCACAGACACGGAGACGATGTGAAAAAAAGATTTTCTGTTAAGACACTGGTTTAGAAGAATATACAAAATTTGGAAACAATCCATTCAGTAGACAAAAAAAGAGATTTTTTTTGTAAAAAACGTTTTACTATTTTTGTGACCGCACTATAATCCGAAATGTTGTGTAAAAGTTTAAAACATCACACTCTAAATATCCATTTTCAAGCACTGACAATACGACTTTGTCACGGTTAGCTAGGCTTACTCGTCGATAGTTTGGAAACCCATACACTGTCTCACAGATTCAGTGCTCCCATAATATGCATAATATATTGCATCTAAGGCTGTGTCACGAGAGAAACTTTTTTTAAAAGGTGGCTATTTATCTGAGGGAAGACTAACTTACCTACCACTGTTATTATTTTTTCTTTTTACGCAAAAGCGACAGGATCCTTTCGGTGAACAGCTTCCAGGGTTTTTCTCGGGGTTGCCAGACTTGGCTCTTTGGAGCCAGATACCAGATTTTTAGCTCTTGTTTGAAAATCTTTAGCCTTTTTATTGGTTTTTTGGCTCCTACCGACTTAGGGTCAAAACTGACTGATTTTCTATGCAATAAGTATTTCACTTTTCTAAAACTATATGATATTTCGAGTGACAGGGCTTCTGTCTCGGTTCCGACAATGAACTCCTATTAAAGAACGGTCCCAAAACTGCACCCATTTAACAAGCGTTCCTCTTGCTCTAATGTATGTAAATAGGTTGGTGACAATTATACTAGCCGTGTATATCCAGTACCAAGGCAGTTCGTAGTAAATGTCTTGTCTTATGCTAAATTTTAACCTAGTCAAAGAGTGGGTTGGATGTAAGTGCTAGATTACTCCAGAAATCACCCGGGCGACGCCCCTGACGTCGGTTTCTCACGATTAAGCTCCACACAAATATTCACGCAAAATTATGTTAGTTTCGCTGATTCTTGTTTTTTAAATATTTCAAGGCCGTAATTCAAAGTTTTGACAGAGCAACCTCTTACCTATCTCACAAAGGTATTTAATCCTTTGGGCTCTGGGGTTCTAACCCTTACATTCCTGTTCGTTTGGGCTGCGTTTGCTTGGTTCCTGCAATTTGACAAAATGGAAAGCCTCACTCCATCCAAAAGAAGTATTCGTCTCTAAACAATCCAGGATGGCTGCGACTAATGCGGCAGCGATAGGAAACAATGAACTGGCTTTGCCAGTGGTGTTAGCTGTACTCATTTGCCTAATTCGTTAGCATAAAGACCGCCATTGATTCTCGCCACATCGTCCTCCTATACAAAGCCATCGATAAGATGTTCCACTGACAAATTTTAAACTCTAGATGGTTGCTGCCATATCATGGAACTTTTTGTTCCCGTTTTGTACAAAATGCGACATATTTCTGACCAACTTCTAAACGGTGTGCACTTTCCTCACAGTGACTGGCGCGCACCAACTAAAAGCGTACCCTTAGCTAAGGTTTGCCCACAGAATGCAAGGAAGGAGTGTTGCTTTCTATTTTGTCAAATAAAATATCAGGGATTAAACAAACATACGCCTGCATTCCTGAGATTTATGTTTACAATACAGGCTTAATCTTTGTAACGCTAGGGCTAGATATAGTCACACTCTGAGAACTGTCTTCGAATGATGCGGATGACAGCTTGAATTGTCAGTCTATCCCGAACTGAGAGATGTTCAGGCCGGTCTAGATCAAAGCGGTTAGGCGGCACCAGGCCTAGTGAGACACTGAGATAGCTTAATCGGTTGACATGGTTAGGCGTTATCGGTTGCACGAGCTTGACGAGTCCATAGTCTCTGGACTATCAGGTCAATAAAAGCAGAGTGTATGCAAAAACAATCGTATGACCTGACATCACACCGTAAAAGTGGTGAAATTTAGTAGTGAATTTGTAGAAAAATAATTCTTGCAGGCAGTTTTTCCCGACGGCTTCATGGGAGATTCTATGTATCGGCCTGTGGTTTACAAACTTCGCGAAAAATCTAAAGAAGGACCTCCACCGAAACAGTATATACATTAATTTGAGCACAGTGATAGCTCCAGATCCTTGGAATAGCTTTGACCATCTCTGAGCATTCCATTGCTTCGAGAAGAAATTTTTATTAAAAGGCCTAAGGTAGTTTTTAAAATTTCATATCTGCAACTTCTTACGTGACGGAGACATGGCATAATGAGAATTAATGTTACATAGTGCTGTCGGCACTCCTCCAACGCTCATCTGGTACACATTCTTATTCTCTCAATTCTCTCTTATATGTTTTCACGGTGGCCCCGTGTCAGTTTTTCATAGATCAAAAGTATTACTATCATGCCTTGCTATCTAACTTCAGCGCCTGATCATGCCTTATGCGTTGATCATGACACCATTTCTAGAGTGGCACCATCTTAAGCTCAGGAAGTGACTCCATTTCCAGAGTGGCACCATCTTCAGTTCAGGAGTCCTGGACCAGAAAAAAACCTGAATCCAAAAAAACAGAGATAAGAAATTCATATCGAGAGCATTATACTATTATATTGCCAAGAAGACGAATGCATGTAACAACTATGTATTTCAGAAATTCGCTTTTCAGGAGAACAAAACTTCTTCGAAGAATCAATGTTGTTTCTAGTATTGAAAAAGAGAGATATGATCTGATGAACATGGATGGACAAACAGAATGTCAAGCTGACAATCAGAACTATGGGTGGTGGACAGATGGCTTGTAGATGAACTGATAGAAAGTAAATCGGGCAATTTCGTTGTGCTTTTTCTCTTTTTGAGTAAGTCTGCCCACAGCGCCATGGAAAGATTAGGTCAGATGAGGCAAAAACGAGCCACAAGTCAAAGCTCGTGGGATGAAGACGAGCAACCTACATGATCTTCGTGCGGCAGGTCACGTACAAATGATTTGGACTGACAAATTGTGAATCACATTGTCAGAATATCAATCCACTCTCCCTCCTTCCTCACCATATTTTACCTTTTATTATTATTATTGTTATTATTACCATTAAAAATAATAATAATATTAATATTATTATTCGATTTTACTTCATCATTGTATTTCCTTACCCTTAACTCTTGTTTTGCAATAAAAATAATGACCAGTCCTTCAGGCCCCCAACTCCTCTCGAACATGTGGCATCTCTCCCAAGCCTATTGAACTTTTAAAAATTTAACGAATAAATCGCGCAAACTAGACATTTGCGTTATATTTTCAAAACAAACGGGTCTTGAAACACTGATTTGCCAGATAAACCAGTGTTAGAAAAAAATATTTTAAGAGCACTTGAGAATATATCAGGACTGCCTTCAATACAAAGAAAACATGTTTCCAAGTCAGAAGGTGCACAATAAGTCTCGCTGTGGCCGTCAGCGTGTTAGCAATTTTTTTCATGTTTTTTTTTAAATATTGGATAAGATAAGACTTTATCCCGGCGAACTTTTTGAGGTGAGTGATCCTTTGCAACGCCTAAAAGATCTCTTCAGCAGCCCATTGGTTATTTTCAATCAAAAGTCAAATGCAATCATTTTCAGGTATTTAATATCACAACATATCGACGGTCTTCATATATATCCGGCCAGGCTGACATTACATCAAAACCTAGCTGGTTCTATGCGAAGACCGACGATACACATTCTTCGTCGACCATTCATTTCCATTGCCATACTAACTGGGCACCATGTGGAAGTGCTGAGGTGGAAGAAGAGAGGCGCCAAGGCTCAAAGCCTCCTTTGTTCAAAGGCAGTAAATCATCACTGCGCTCCGAAAATATCCTAAGTTGGATATACACCATTTTTCTAGATAAGGGTACCGTATGATTTATGAGATTATGGCCCATGTTGAATGTTGAAAAAAAAATCAATTAAAATGAGCCACTATTTTTCCACCAATAATGAAGTTGCAAAGACACGACTGGCTCTTTTTCACTCTGCCATGAAAGTGCTTTCCCCGCTTTCTTTCAAGAGTGTAAAGAAGGACGTAAGCCGTTTTGAAATGCAGTGACGATATTTATTAATGAAAGCTTCATACACCTGTAAACAAGTTCTGCATCCCGTTTCAAGTTCCAGAATCTACTCCCAAGTAACGGCAAAGTTTGCCGCTTTCATGCCCTCTCATAATCTCTGTTCGTGTGTCTTCCTTTATTTTCTCTTCATTCCCATAGCATTTCCTTTACCAATCAAGACTCAAATGCCCTAGGTCATTTTGCCCCTCATTTAATGCTTTGCCAAAAATGGATGGTACAATATTGTAAACAGGTCAATATAGCGTGAGCTTTTGCGCAGTCATTTATAAAATCTATTTTTTAGAATGACAAACGTTAAACAAATCAGGAAGTATCTGGAAAGTCACACAGTACATTATAAAAGATGTTTAAGAAAATAAGGTCGTGTAATTTCATTACTATTCTTTCCTTCAAAATTAGCCCAGGCTTAAACTGCAACATCACCAGTTTAATGTCTTTAGATAACGCATTTAACAAGACGTCTGGTGTGACTGGTTAGCAGGCGAAGATACAAAATTTTAAGTGGATAAACAATTAGCATTAAAACAGATAACTACTATCATGAGTCTCGGGTAGCTGAAAGAGCACTACAGGAGAGAAATATGTATTTTACTAAATTATATCATCTGTGATGTGTTCTATCTTTTTGTGAGATTTAGATTACCAAACGTACTCATAGCTATAGTTTACTTTTTCGTACTTTAGTTCTGATACAAGAGCGGAGACTGGTAATCATATGATAATCACAGTCGGAGAGAGATGACCTAGTGGATTCTGAAGAAAATATCTTTGAATGTCCAAAGAAAAAAAAAGTTTAGCTATAAAATGGTCAGCCTGGCAACGCTTCCTATAATCACATCTCTCGTTGCGAGATTTCTAACTGACGTATTTTTTTCCATGTCGGTTGTTGATCGTGCGATTTATCGCCATCTTAAAGTGTATGGAAAAAAATCAAACGCCCATGTTTAGTGACAGATTAGTTGCAGTTTTCAGTGTTTTCGCATTTATGAGACCTAAAAAATATAAATCTTACAAATTTTGCTCTAGAAGCCGTCATAATTAATAGGATGGTAGCCTGGTTTACCTTTACTTTTGTTCCACAACAATAAACCGCAGTAAGTGGAACCCTCATGCCCAAAATCAAGAGGAAATTATGATTACACAGTAAGTCTACCCACTGACCTCCATTTTCTCTCTGTTCTAACCCAGATCACTCCATTTCATGCTGTAGTGGCATCAGGTTATATCTATCCCCTTTTCACAAGAACAGCTACCGATTCCGAGCCAAAGTACTCCACACTGATGCATTTCAACGAGAGGGTTAAGATTTTGAGAAAGAGGCGGACATCGAGCAAAATATCATGATCCAATGGTGACTTTTGCTTCTTACCACACGGGAAGCATACTGCTAACAATATTCGAATTGCAATCAAAGATGTTTTTTTTTTCGGAATATAGATGTCAGTGTTTGAATCTCACGGCCTCTTTTCATCACTTTTCTACTAGAGCGAATCAATACCTACAGCCTATTGCAAAAGGCTCCAAGGTTGCCAAGTTCAGCTCTACCCCGTAGGCTATCAGTTTTGAATAAGCTGGAGAGAGATTGAATTAAGCCCGTGTATTATTAGGTCAAACGAGCACGAATAAGCTTGGAGAGGAGACATACAAACTTTGGCAGGCAGGGCCATTTAACGTATATGAGCCAATGGATAATGTAAGTCAGTGGGGGGGTCTACCATAATATAACCAGAATTTCCTCTTGGTTATGCGCATGCGGGCTTCACTGCTATGTCTTGATGCCCCTTATCCGAAAGAGTCTGTCTATGTCACTGTGCTTTATATCACCATGTCCCCGGCCAGAGCCTTGCAGTTCAGTAGAGTCATTGTTACCTCAAAACTGCCAGAGAAACAAGAAGATAAGCCACCATTGGTGTCAGTGGGTCACACATGGATCGCCTGAATCATAGAAGAAAATGAAGCTGTTTTTCCAAGTCACAATCTTGTACTATCATGCAGTGAAGTGTCAAGATTTACGAGCCCGGAAGCGGCCAAGACATTATGGTTCTGAAATCCTCTTTCTTTCAATTTTTCTCTATGATCCAATAAACCGAATTCCCCACTGCCACTTCCAAACATTTCAATAATGATTAAGACTTGCATGTATACAGCTTCCGCTGAGCTAATAGACTGAATAGTGTTGCATGTCGAGGTCTTCCCATATAACCGGTCAGGCTGACATTATCATTTTTATAGTTGGCCGTTCTTTTGCGAAGACCGACGCTGTTTTCCTTGGTTGTTCAAAAACATTGAAGACGTGCAAGAGGTGACGTTTCCATTGTAACATTGTTCTGCATACAAAATTACACAACACAGTGAACTGTTCGTTTACTTCAGATTCATTGTCCAACATACGGAAAGTATGCAGATAAACTGTGGTCATGTTCATAAATTATAAGGTCGTTATGTGGATTTTTTTTGTTGTTGTTGTTTTCACTACAGTATTGACATTCGAACAATGGCCCACTATTGGCCAATTGGAGTGCATCTTCAAGTTATAAAAGATCTACCGAATGACATTACACGGGTTTCTGGTGATACTTCTGTTTGCCACTCAAGCAATTTTGCATAAGATAAGGTATGTACGTGTGCAAAATGTGAAAGCTGAAATATTTATAGAGGTAAACTGTGTGAATATTTTAAGCCTAACACACATACCCTAATATCCATCTATACACGGTTACACACAGGAAATAAAATAGGCCGAAATCAATCGAAATCACTCTAAAAATTCTTATCTTTACTGATCTGTTGCTTTGACAAATAGTTGTTGTAGATATACGTTAAATTTTATATTTCATCCCATAAGCAGACAAGCATGTATTAGTTACTAGTTTTGAATTTTGTATTCATCTGCTGTCTAAAGGTACCATCAAACATTTATAATATCATACAAACAAGTTGTAATGATGTCTAATATATAAATTTTAAATACAATTGTTCATATGTTTACAACCTATACCAGTTCATCAAAAAGCAAAAAAAAAAATTCATTTAATTCACAGTGAAACAATTTCAAGGGTTCCAGAAAAACATGCAAAACATTTACGCACGTTAATCGACTGCGATAAATGTTGCAAGTTTTACCGATCTGATTGCTTTATTTTGGTCACAGCAATACAACAACAGCTGACAAAAACACATATTTTTTTTTAAATGACATGCTGGTGCCAGTGTATTAGACGTACAATGAGGATATGTTGCTGTTACTTGTTAGACAAAATATTTTCAGCTGTGACAAAACCATACCACGCTAACAATTTAAAATTTCTGCACTAGTAGACAATATTCACCTACTATTACGAGTCAAATTACAGGTGTTCAAGAAGTGAACAACTGGTGAGATTCAACTTTGAATTAAGTAAACTTTTTTATTTATATATTGTTGGCGACCATAAAAACCTATAATAAAATTGATGGAAAAAAAAAACGAAGTTTAAAACAAAATCTTATTTTGAAAAGACATTGTTAACTTTGTCTTATACAGCAAAGATTGTTCTTTCCGATCGAATAAGTGACCTGATTTCGTCTATAAGGTCGATTTTTAGGCCTTTACTTTTGGTTATAGTGAATCACGAAGAAAGTTTTGGTAACACAAAGAAATATAAATGGCGTGTTGGGTAGAGAGAATGCCACACACACACAAAAAAAGAAAGCTCTTAGAGAGATAGTCACGTCAGCGCGCAGCGCTCTTTTTTAGGTGCTGAATTTTTAGGAATAAAATCAGCCGCGAGGGAACAGATATGAAACAGTTGTTTTTAAGCGATAGTAACAGGAGATAATGGGCTTTTATTAGAATTTGATATTGTAGTAATGACTTCTACTTTTCGTCAAGTGAGAGCGGGGCAGTTCAGGACATCAAGCCAAGAATCCATACAATACAATATATATCAGTTAGATGTGTGAGTGTCACACTCCAAGTGTCGTATTATTTTTATGCATGGCTTGTGACGGACGATTGGAGGTTTAAACACATTTTATCATTTTCAAGTCTATTAGGTCATCTATGAGTTGAGTATGACACATGGAATTTGACACTCACTCATAAATACAATGAAATCATGATATTTAGTACTCGTTTAATATGTATACCTTGTCATCGTATGAATTTTATATTCACGGACTCAATGTTAGCTTATCATTTCGTTATTCAGCCAGTCCTCTATTTTAAGTACAATGTATACCTCAGTAATAAGGATGCTTTTTTTCCATGTGCCAAGGTCATACGTGTAACTGAGATTCTAATGAACATGTATTGCATCGCACTTCATTCCGAAGGAGTGTAAATGATTTTATTATCTCCCTTACAATATATTTGTGCGGAAAATAGTTCGATGTTTTATGATGTTTCTGACGAGGAAAGTAAAGTGATAGAATATAAATAACAGCCGTGTTTTTCTCCTTCTCGATACTATAGAACCTTGACAGCTAAAAATGACTCACGAGCTGCGTCATTATCAACTATCAATATTCTATGGTAATGTCGAGAATGGAAAAGCAAAGATCTTACATGTATTCACTTGCTCCACGCTTAACTTTTAATACACTATCCCTATGATTGTGCAACAAATATTGATATCTTTGTCTTAATACGAAAAAGACAACGTCCCACTAAAAGGGGTAATCAAATCGTCACCGTAGTTCTGTGGTGTTCTAAACTCTAGATCCACTAAGCAAAGTACCAGGACTTTTTCAAGGTGTGCTTGTGTTAGAATCAAAGGCTGAGTTTGGGTTAGAGGCAAAATTATAGAAGAAAGGAAGTCTGCCCACGCTCTCCAAGAATCCACCAAAGATTGTAACAGCTTCTCTGTGCTTTGAAAATAAACGAAGTCAGACTTCCACCATTTATGAATAGCGTAATTATAGAAAATAAGTGGTAAGAACTCGTATATGGGATACATCTGTGTTTATGAGATCAAGGCCAATATTCATGAGCAGGCCGGGTGGTAAACTCACTTCCGGGAACCAGTAAACATGGTTAGAAACTGTTGTGTTTCGCGACGAGGCTAGCTCTGATCGATGCAAAGACCTTACATTACACAATATTGCCTACAATGAAGCTTTCAGGTGTCAGTAAATTGTCAAATTTGTTGCCAGGTCGTTTTTACCGAGTGGAGCTAAAATTATTCAATTCAGTTTACGAGTGTTTCCGGAGGTGGGGCATGGCAACAGAGCAATTATTTGAATACAGTATCTCTATCCATATCCGAAAAATGTCTGTATCAGTGCCAGATAAAATTTCTCCAGATCCAAGAATAGCTCGACAATCACGTAATCACCCTAGCTCACTAAGAAAGGTCTGTGGTGATAAATATGAAAATGCCCTAATTTATTTCCCGCCAAAGTTGCTGTTGCAAGAGCAAATACTTATTTTGTTTTGATGTGCCATAATTATATATGTTTCCTCTGCGTTCTTCCAAAAGTGTCAAAAATGATTTAGGCCATTTTTGAGACGACATATTCTTGTTTTTTTTCTCTCTGAAGTTAGCACAAAACCAAGTACACACTGATGGAGTTCCAGAATTTTGTTCAGAGGACATAATAATATTTGGATCTATGACATATGGAACATGCCATCACATTCATTCCAAATTTGCCATAGTTATTTGTTTGTTTTTTTCCTTTGATGATTGACTTGTTTTTTGGTACTATGATCTTCCATTTATTTTCTTTTTTTCTGTTAAAACAAATGTAGAGTTTTGACTCGCTATTATATTCCAGTTTTTTTAGCTAAGCCACAACTGCATTTTTTTAGTTTTGCTTTGAGCAACAGGTTGAGAGCTCTAACTTTCTCAAAACCTCAAACAATGACTTAGGCAAATTTGGAATGAGCGTGACGATGAGGTTACGAAATGTTCTCTCTCATAAACTGATGACATCATTTTTTTTTCTGCAAGATGTTGATGCTCTGCCTCATCCTGAGTCATTTCTCGGCTTTGACTCTTGCTATTGATCCAAGTTGCGGGGACACTACAAATCCGATTACTACAACTCCTGCGTCGTTGATTCTGGCACCGTATAATGAAACAGCCCTACAGTTTTTTGATGACATTGATGAAAATGGTGATTCAATTATCACCAGGGATGAAATTGACGACCTTTATGAAGTACATAGATTTTATTTTAAATAATTACCACAATACTTTGACATATCCTTTCGGATCTCATAATTATAAAATAGAGGGTTATATTTGCGCACGGCACGCTATCCCTTCTGCAGATCAGAATGTGTAAATTCGGGGGTATTTGAGATTCTCCGCACTATTTATGAAACTTGCCGGACTTTCGGGGCTCGATCACCGCCACTAACCATCATTCTAGGCTCTGGGATGAGTCCAATGATTGTCTTAATCTTAATTTAAAACATATTTACGCTGCCTGAGACTGACACTGCGTAAATCGGGCTATTTGGCTTTCTTTATAGGCAATATCCCGCGACTCCACTGCTTAGAGCCTGGTTTAGGTTGAGGGCATGATTAGAAAGGAGAAATCACTCCGAAACAATCAACGTCAATATATGGACCATGATTCTCCTGCTTAATATGTCCATCAGCATTTTATTACAATGAAATTAGTTCTGCCTGTTTCCTTCTTTGCTGCAGTTCTTCCTTTAACCCCAAGAGCTTGCAACCGCTTTACTGTATCACTCTGTCAGGTCATAGTTTCTCTATTGGCTGTTGAAAGCTTTTAGTTTAATCCCATCTGCAATACCCCTCGTATCTTAACATTCCCAGCTAGCCGATCCCAGCTATCGGAGTGAATGTCGGACATTAAGGTTATTAGAGCCTACTGTTTTTGTCTTCTTTAGGCCCTATCAACATTTTGTGTTATTCTTCAAACACCACTATGATTTCGGGAAATTTTTCCCATGAAGGTTAAAGTACTTCTTTTGCCCGATCTTTTAAGGGGGAGAAAAAAAAGGGGGGGGGNAATATTTCAGAAATCTCTTTCAAAAAAGGTCACCTCGAATTCTGAATTGGTCCCCAATTTTTCATTAGGCTGGATTTTCCCGCGTGCTAATACATAGGCCTACACACTTTTTTTTTTAAATCTAGAAGGTTCAAACTGTACCAGAAACTTTAATATTGGCTGCTTTATTTAGATCACAGGTAATTTTACGTATTTTTGCACCCTGACACTGGCTGGCAGAGCCCCAAAAAAGACGGATTTTATATATTAGTGAATTAATTGGGTTGTACAAAATAAGTGATTTGCCCTTCTAATAGGTGCCAAGAACCTTAAACATTATTTAACAATGCTCAAGAATTTTCACTACTCTTCCTTCCCCAAGTTCAAAGCATCTGTCAGGAATGTACACAAGCGCTACAGGATAAAGAGCGTCTTAGAACTACTATCAAAGGCGAAGGGCGAAATAATTATCTAACAATCTTTACAGCACTAATTATGGAAATTGGTGGAGGGGGAAACACCCTTTTCTTTGGATCCGCTACTGACATTAGAGGTATGATCTTTATATGATAACTAAAATGCAATCTGTTCCCCCTCTCCGCCCCATTTTTCACCACAGACATCAGCCACATCACAGACTTCTTGTTTATTAGGTTCTGGTTATTATTGTTTTCGTTATTATTTTATATTATATTTATTATAATATATTACTGTATATGATAAGATCGCGGTCCTGTACTGTAAGTGTCTAAATAATACTGCTCCTTCATATTTGGCCAATCTGATAGAGCCGTAAGTGTCACCTCGGCCTCTGAAATCAGGTGACCAGCATCTCATTCAAAGAAGCAAAGCTAAATCGAGAAATTTAGGTACAGTTTATTTAGTGTTAGCGCGCCCGCCATCTGGAATTCGGTGCCATTATTTTTAAGGCAACCAACAAAGGAACTCAAGTTTAAAACTGCTTTGAAGATACACCTTTTTAAGAATTCTGGTTCATCTCAATAATGCCGTCCAAACCACAATTTTCTTTTTTAAGATAGGTGTGCGCATCTACGAGTCGGCGTCTCCGGTCGGGTGTGAGAGCACAGTCTTTGAATAGACTGGAACTCATGCTTCCCCCTGACATGAGACTTCTGCTCCTCATGCGCATATTATTATGTTTGTGTTTGGCCAAGGCTTGTTTGTCAGAGGTGAAATCCGCCAGTGTGACGTTTGTGACCGTATGACAGATGGATGTGTGTGTTCTTGTCTGCAAGAGAGAGAGAGAGAGAGAAAGAGAGAGGGTCAAAGGAGAAAGAGAAAGAGAGAGAGAATTATGAAGAGATAGTTGATTGTTCAGAGGATGAATTTTTTGTAGGTCTGTCAATGTAGTAAGCTCTCAGAGCCTGCGATCGAAATGAGCGCTATACAAATGTGATCTATTATTATTATTATTATTATGTTATCACTAATATTATTTGTTTGACATAAAGGAACACCCGAAATTATACTGTCTAAGAAAAGTAACGCATGTTTTTGTAGTAGATAAAATACAAATTATAATTAAAGTCATGCAGTACAAAAAAATGAACAGACATGAAAACAAAGTCAAATGAATATCCATTTAAGATATTTTCATTGTTGACTGGGCATGCCTGTCTGAAAAATTAGCACATCACAGATCTCAGGGAGATTTAAAGATCACTGCTTGGCATTTTCTGGGCTTTATTTTGGTCAATTTTCGTTATATTCGTCTTTGCATGAGTCGCCAGCCTTCATTCAGGACCTGCAAAAGTGTGTCAAGGATAGCAGCCTATCTAATTTGTCCCAAACATGCTCAACTGAATTAATGTCAAGTGAGTCTGAGGACCAAGGAAGGGTTGGCAAGTTGTTTTGAGTCTTTTGGGCCCTAGTGACGGGAGCATTGTGAGTGCGATCTGACGTTGTCCTGCTGAAAAATTGCGTTGGGTCTTTGCAGAACAGAAAGGCTAAGGGCATGACCTGTGGAGTGATGATGTTGTTAACGTAGTCCTGGGTTGTTAAATTTCCATAGATACGCACAAGATTGCTCTTGTCATGGTAGGTGATGGCTCCTCAAACCATTACACTCCCACTTCCATGTGCAAGCGGTTCCTTAACATAGTCATCAGCAAATCTGTCATTTATTTTCCCCTACCACACTCTGACGTCTGTCGTGTCGATTAAGAAGAAATCTGGATTCATCACTGAACCAGACATGTCTCCATTCCAGTTTCCTCCACTGAACATGCTACATTGACCATTGCTTTCGTTGCTGGCGGTATTCAACCGTCAAAACTGAATCCCTCACTCGACCAAATTCTCTAAATCCAGCTTTTCGGAGGCGATTCCGTGCAGTTTGGTCAGACATTCTCTTTTGGTCAGGAAACATCTGGGCTGTTGCGATGCCGATAGAATGCGATTCCTGAGGTGACGCAGACGAATAAAGCGATTTGTGCCCGAGTTGTCGGATGATCTGTTGTCAAACGGAATGCATTAAATCGATAAGCAAGACTACTAATCGTTGACTGAGACACATTAAAGTGTGCTGCAACATAATCCTGCCGTTCACCGGCCTGTAAACGACCAGTAATCTGGCCTCTTTATTGTTGCATAAATGAGGCACTGCGAGTTTATCAAAACTAACTACCACGGGATAGTTCTGACCGTCTCATTTTATACCCTGCCTTAGTATTCAGTCACATGCAAAATTTCTTGAGTTTGTCATGTGTTGTAACGGCGTCATGAATTATTTCATAATTATTTCAGGATTACTTTAAAGCTGCGTATGTATGGTCATTTTTAGAGTAGGGAAACCCAACTCTCTGTCAATGCTGGCAGTTCATCAAATACAAAGACCAACCCATGAAACATTATTTCTCTATTCATATCGTATTATTATTTGTGCGATATCAGGGTACAAAAATATACATCATTTCTTAATTTGGACAACATATTAATATGCCGTTTTATGTGGNGGGGGGGGGGGGGGGGGGGGGAGAGAGAGAGAACACCGTTACTACAAAATAACCAACTGGAGAATATTAAAGCTCTGTTCAGAGGTGCTAAAAGGTGAATTTTCTAGGAGATGAATTTGATCTACTTTAGTGTATACGGTCTTATTCGGTAGGACTGCAGAGCTAATCATTAACTCTTGCATCAAAATCCGCAGGACTTTGACAAGGACAAAAACGGCACCATTACACGCGAGGAGTTTCAGGTCTCTGTGGACTGTCATTGGCCCGAGTTCAGGGGCTATGAGAATGAGGTCTTCTGCTACTTCGATGTTGATCACAATGGCTTTTTGAGCGAAACTGATTTTATCAACCTCCTAGAACTGACCGACACGAACAACGACACGATTATCACACAAGATGAATTCTTGTCGTAAGTGAAGCCTGGTTGCAGTGTAGAACTTACAATCATTTGCGGCTTGGAAAGTTTTTCATAAGTGGTATACTACCCAAACAGAGTAAGCCCTATCACCATCACCTGTATAGGTGGTATTTCTGTGCCCAGAGGCGTAGTGATGGTGATTTTTTTTTTTTTGTATTCTGGGGTTTATATTAGGGTGTTTTTGTTGGTTTTTATTTGGTAGAGGTCGGTGGGAAAGAGGCATAAAGGGGAAATGCAGCATTTGCTGCTTTTTTTCGGTTGTATCATATATTTCTCTCCTCTACTAGAACATGAACATCGATTGCTAAATGTCTGAAACCATTAATGTTTATGCACATAATTTTAAAAAATCGCCATGTGTCTGTCAAGAGCGGCATTTTCACGTTGCTCGTAATACTGTAAACTGCCAATGTAAACTAAAGCTATCATTACGCAGCGATGACAGTGACATTAAATAACAAGGACACCATTCAAACACACAACGACGAGACACTTTAAATTTATATATATATATTTTTTTTTTTTTAAAGCTAAAGTTTTACGATCTCTTTCTTCTTGCTCCATTTAAAAGAAGTAGTGAGTAGATTAACGATCTTAGAAATTATTCCCACCAAGCAAAGCAAATTAAAGCTGTATACATCAGGAACTGTGCAATGTCCGAACGTTTTCTCTATCACCCAAAGTTGCCATACTTCTTTTTTCCTTCGAACCGTAATCAAATCGTATACGAATAAGAGCCCCACCCCCCACCNCAGATTATTGACCACCTTTTTTTTTAAGTTTCTCTCTATACATTGGCTTTGTATGCCTTGCACTGTGGCTTTGGGAGCGCTGAATCTGTGAGACAGCGTATACAGATTAACGGCGAGGAAAACTAGCTAACGTTGGCAGAATCGTATTGCCACGCTTTGAAAATGGCTCATAGGTGAAATAGGACTAGGGGTGACGACTGAACTTTTAGAAAACATTAAGGATTAATTAAATTGTATTAGACAAGTAGATAACATGGCGGTAATCTCAGATTCATCGATTTCATGGACGCTACGCCCCTGTTTGTACCTTCCAAGCCATTCAATCTCCGTCCTCTCCTCACCTAAAATTACAAAGGTGGTATACCACTTCACTATAGTGATATGAAAAACAAAACATAACTAACCAACCAACCGGTCAAGCAACCAACCAACCAACTAATCAGCCAACCAACTAACCAGCCAACCAACCGACCAACCAGCCAGCCAACCAACTAACCAACCAACCAACCAACCAAACAACCAACCGACCCACCCACCCACCTTACCAACCAACCAACCAACCCACCAACCATCCAACCAAAAAACCAACCAACCAAACAACCAACCAACCAACCAACCAACCGACCAACCGACAACCACAGTGACTATATTTTTCGCTAATACAAATTTCTTCTTCCTCTCTCGCTGCAGGGTCTTTCCAGTGCTTCTCCAGGGTCTTGAAATATTAGAGAATCTCAGTGATATGTTCCACGGACATGGTCATGATGATGATGAGTGTCCCATACAACTATAACAAGGCAAATCACGAGCGGTTTGCTAGAGAAAGTCTCCGAGGTTTCCACTAAACAATTTTTACAACTAATGAGATATAGAGTATGTCTACGATGAAAAGAAGGCATTAAAATATTTACTTCTTACTAGTACTAAAGTTCTTTGTTGATTTTTGCTTTTTTTCTGTAGTTTAGGTTAAGTATGTTTGTGTTTGCTATTCATTTAACATAATTATCTTCGTTGTTGCTGCTTCTTGTATCGGGATGCTAATGTTTTTTCTTTCTTTCTTTCTGTCTTTCTTTCTTTCTTTCTTTCTTTCTTTCTTTCTTTGTATGTTTATTCCACTCTTGACTACATAAACCTTTACACCCCTCATTGGCTTATCAAAGTGTACATATGCAGAATACTTTCTGCACAAATTAGTTAACTCTTACTCCAAAAACACACACGCACATCAAACGATATTTATAATTGATACAAGTATCTATACTTGAGAAGTATACCTATACTATAGAGAAAAAAAAAACAAACTATGTTTTCTAAGATTTTTCCCTAAAACCCGTGAGCAGGATCTCCTAGGGATAGTGCATACCTACATGCCATCCCATGAGTCCAATGAAGACGGTCAGGCGGAAGGATTAGGAGCAGGGTATAGTAGGACACGGATAGGCTTAGGCTAGGGGATTAGCAAATTCTGGACAATGTCCTGGGATCAGACCTCGTCTAGCCTCCTTCCAGCCGCCCCAGGACAAAAATCATCACTTACAGGCCTCCTTATCTTCCTACTCTCATATCATATCAACCTTTGAAACAAAACCAAAAAAAATAACCACGGACAGAAGTCCTGGCTCTGTTTGTATTTAATATTTTTTCCAGTAATGAAACATGCGTCTGAATCAGATCTAAGGGCGGAAGCAGACATTTTGTCACACGGGACGAAGGGGGATAAATATGTGCAGAGGGCCCGATGTTCCTGTCCAAAACAGGAGCATACTCTT
>JAWQUT010000514.1:48068-86126 GCA_033807755.1 Ellobium chinense
AATTTGTGGTTGATCTGTCTAGTCTACGTATTCAATGAAAATCGCCACTGAGATATGTTTTCACCTTTTCACTGCTACTGTAAGTGCATTATTGAGCATAGTATTATATCCAGCAATTAGCAGAGAAGAATAGTCTAGCGGTGAAGAAACCAAACAAGGGCTGTCGGCATGACATGAATATGAAATGTTCTCATTCATTCACTTCAGTTACTATCTAGTCTAGTCTATAGATCTAGACTAGGCTAGTTAAGTTAGCACCATTAGTGAGGTTTAGTCTGGATGTCAAGTCTAGATAGATCTACATCATGTATCATGGACAAGAGACTGTCAGCTGCAGACACTGCTGGCCACTTGAGCAAAAACAGGCAACTCCAAATGGTCAGCACTGGAACTCCAATCACAAGTCACAAGAATTAGACTAGTAGCAGAGAAATACATAATGCAGCTGAAACAAACCTAGACTAGAATAGACTAGATCTAGGAAGAAGCTCAGTATTATAAGTGAAATCTGATGAATATTAGACGAAATCTTCAGGTATGGTCAAGTTGAGAGTCAATAAAATTACCCTCCCTCCCCCATCCCTCACAAAACTACCAACTTATGATAGTCTAGACTAGGTCTAACACTAATAAAGCGAAATCTACAGCTAAGATATGTCAGTGGAAATGAGCTGAGTTTAGTCAAATCCTTTTTTTGACTGCTCCATCTGGATCGTAATTCTCAGCCTCCAGGACAGTGGTGAAAAACAGTCTTTTTCAGCAAAAGTTCATTCTGTTTTTTTAAAAAAGACACCTCTTTTGTCAAGCACACTGTTAAAGAAGATGGTGTGTTCATATAACAATCATCTTCAGTCAGCTCTGAATAAGCATTAAGAACAGTTAGTTTCATAACTTTTGATCATTTTAGGAAGTATCTTTGGCTCATATTTAATCATACCTTTTGTGATTTATTTCAGGACTAAGAGGATAGACAAAGCATATTACTGATGTTACAACGTTTGCAGTTCTACACTTGCAATAGCAGCAGCAAATGAGCCATTGAAACTTAGACAACCAGCAGTGTGACTTATAAGGAGCAGTTTCAATGAAAGCAACAGCCATTTGTGACATTCGTGAGCGTCAGGTGTGACTGACTGACAGCTATCAGCAACAAATACAGTATCATTGTGTGCTTTGATATTGAAACAACTCCAAGAGCAGCTGTATGAACCAAATCTTCAACAAGCACTACAAATACAACCATAAAAACAGCAAACAAAAATGCCCAAGTGGACAGGCAAAAAGTTAGAGCTAACAACAAACTGCCCAGACCCAAGAAACACTACAGGTGGTAAGACTAACCTAAAAACTCTTTGGCCCGCAAAGGACAAAAATTTTTTTATTTTTTATTGAAGCTAGCACAAAATGCTGATGGCATCACAACAATTTAGGCCATTTCCTTCAACGTCAGGGAATTACTGGCTGCTTGGCGCTGTTGAGCAGCACCAACCAAAGTGGGGGTTGGCACCACACTTATCCAGGCTCCCTTTACCTGCTTGGCTGAGTGGGATATAACTGAATGAAAGGCTTTGGCATTTCTGCTGGCATCTAAAATAACAGACACCCAGAGAATTTAGAATCCAGGGACAGACCAGAGGTGTGGTTAAAAGTGCATGAAATAGTCAGCTTTAGAATCTATAAGCTGTATCATGAGCTATAGCATCATCATCATAAATGATTTCAGCATCATCATGAAGTGTTGGAGCATCATTGTGATTAATTTCAGCAGCATTTTATGTGAGTGACCAAGGCAGTATCTATATGAATCAACCCAACAACAACATCGTGAACAGCAACAATGTTATGAACAATTATGACAACATCATCATGAAACTCTGCAATAACATATGAACTTTTGCACCAGCAATTTTATGAACTAATGGATCAGCGTTTTGGACTAAAGCAACAACTTGAACAGCAGTGGCATAATGAGCAACTATAGAAGAATCATGAGCAAGTGCAGCAGTATCACATTTATCAACTGGAATCAGCGTCATGGACTACAGCACCACCATCATGAACAATTGCAGCCAGAAAGAGAGCAGCACTGCTGGCATCTTAAACAAGCGGAACAGCAACAGGAACAACAACAGCTGCAGCTCCATTAACAACTACAGCAGCAGCATCATGGGCAACTACAGCAGCATCATCATGGGCAACTGCAGCAGCAACATCTTGGGCAGCTACAGCAGCAATATGTGGGCAACTACATCATGACAAAGAGCAGCATCTTAGTCAAGTGGAACACCATTGGGGAACAACAGCAGTTGCAGCATCATACAGCAGCTTCATGAACAATCTCAGCAACAACATGGGCAACTACATCTTGACAAGAACAACAACAGCAACCAGTAACAATAGCAGGGCTCTAGGGCAATAGGAGCAGCTTAGACAGGTCACCATTCCTTCAAGACAACCAGTGTAATTACCGTTAAGATGAGGTCAGTTGATTATTGGAATTAATTACTAATGTTTATAATTTTTGACATTGATGTACTAATGTCCATTGTTTGGTACCATTGTGATGATTGTGCCATATGCGTGCAGATGTTGGCCTAAAAGCAACATTTGTAAAGAAAGTTTGCTGTTTAAGGAAAGATAATTGCGAGTGGGATTTTCTTTTATAGTTATTGGAGCCAAATCATAAGTGATAGTACCTTAAAAGCTAAAGAAAAGTTATGGTACTCAAAAAAAATGAGAAATCAGACTCACTTCATGAGGAATTTATCAGTCTTATTTCATCACAGAAATGTAAAATGAAAGGAAAATGATAATTTCCATGGCACTATGACAGCATCATAATAATGAGTCTTGTAATTTCTAAAGAGGAAAGGCTTCTTCGATTTTTGTCACAAGATATATTGCTTTTCAGCCTATGGGAAATGTCATCTCAAATTGTTAGATGTGGCTTTTAAAATGGGTGTACCAAGGGGAGTATTTTGACTTGTGAAACATTATTTTATGGCTACATGAAAGAGTTTGATCTAGTGCTTAATAGATCACCAGTTATCCCTCAGTGGGGACTTGCAAATGTTCATGCTTATCCTTATGTCATTTTTTTGTCATGGTATTTTACTTCAAAACCTTCATTTAATAATTAATCCTGTGGTAGAAGTAGGAGACTTGTTGCAGATAATGAATTAACAGAATTAACAGACTAGCCTGCCTGACATACCAGAAGAGGTATCTAGGTTTGCATCACAATAAACATCTATCCTGTGGCATAACTTGAATGTAATTTATAGATAGATTTCCACATTTACCAAAATCCTAATTATTTTCTCAGGGGTAGACTTATTTCCATCTTTTCAAGCCTTAAATATTTTTAAAATTTTAAGTTTCTACCTGAATTTCCTAGCTGATCAGCAGATTTTGAGAGGATCTTTTTCTTTTCCTCAGGAGTTACTCTGCTGTTTTCTTTCTCATATTTACAGACTGAAAAGACACTCATTCATTGTGATACCACAATTTACAAGTCTCATCCAAATCCAAAACGGTTCAAAAGTTCCACTCAGATAGTTGACCAGTATGACCAGTCATGAAAATTGCAAAATATGCCTCAGGTTTCATACATAGCATATTGTTTCATGGATTTTGTAATGAGAGTGTGTTAGCTGAATTTAAAATAGATGCCTCTTTTGTCTTAATCCACATCTAAAAGTTTTAGTATTTTACTACTATTTACTAAATTTCTGTTTTGTAATTGTTTTAAATCTCATTTTTGGTGATTATAGTTTGTAGATTTGAATTGCCTCTTTGTAAAGCCCTGTTACTTTTGCTTGGCTTAGCATTATAGGGCTATAGTATCTTTATTACCTAAATGTTAGTAGTACCTTTATAATGTTAAATGTTAGTAGTACCTTTATAATGTTAAATGTTAATAGTACCTTTATAATGTTAAATGTTAATAGTACCTTTAATGTTATTAGTACCTTTAATGTTAATATACTATCTTTAATGTTAATATACCTATGTGGTGAACTCAGTCAAACTGCAACTCATAGGAAGAACAGTTTTTCATTTTCTTATTTTCGTCACCACACCATGGCAGCTCTGCAAGCGGCTTTTAGGTGCGGTGGCCACCTTATCTCCCGTGAGCGCCCCAGGGGGCCTACGGCGGTCAGGGCAAGAAAATTTACCTGCGCTGGCCAGATTTCCTGGCTTGCCTTTTGCCACTTATATATGAGTTTGGATAGGCTATTATATCCTTACGCGTATAATTATTGATTTGATTCAGTACTAGTAGGGGGTACCATCAAAAAATTTAATGTGATCTCAGAAGTCTTATATGCAGATAAATAGATAGAGCTCATTCAGCTGAGTACAATGAAAAAAAAAAGTTTGTAAATCGGATGGATAGTTTCCGAGTTATGAATTTTTTATGTGACTTATTTTCACTGTTTTTGGTGAACATAAAATACAGACACTAATAGAAGAGAGAATGGCACCGAAATCGGATAAATTGATGCTTTGATATAGGATAAATAATAAATACTAACCTTACCACTAACATCAGATACTATGAACTATATATTTTTGTAATCTGTATATCCTGAACTATAAGATTACACTGTGTTACACAATAATCATGATTACATAATCCAATATGGCCGCCATGATGGCAGATAAGACCGATTTGACAACTTAGAAGCTAAATCGCATGGTTATTTATGATAATAAGTATACAAAACTATATAGTTTCTGACTCAGAATGACAACCTGTATTACATAGAATCATTTTTAAGAAGAAATACTGAGATTGGTAAGAAATAAAAATTGATGTAAAACATAAGAGGTTGCAGAGACGATACACTACTGTTACAGTAAAAAATCCATGTTCTCCATAAAAGCATCTGAATATTTATTCAGGAAAACTGTGAACTACAAAGCTGAGTTTTATCTCTGCATGCAATTTTGACCTACAAACGCCTAACTAGCACCAGCAGATTGCTAGTCTAGCAGTATAGCAACGTGATACGATGTTTACACACTGTGTAGGGCACTTGGTTTAGATCTACATGTGCCTGGGAACTGAACTAAATGTATTAGTCTGGTGCTCTCAAAGCTGATATCCCTTAGGTCTATATCAAACACCATCAGTTTGTAGCCACAAAAAGCAACAATGCTCTTAAAAAAATAACCTAAACTGTTGTTTCCACCCCGCCTCCCCAGTCTGACCCCGTAGTCAACCCCGGCCAGACCCGGTTGACTGTGCACTCGTCCGCCCGGTGAGCCAGACTGGGGTCGCAAAGTTTTAAGTCTACGAACTCAATTTTAATAAGGGTGTTTCATTAATATTACAATATAGCAAAGTTTCAAAGCCATTCTTGGCGTAAACAATGCAAATATCGAATGCAGCGGGCAAAGAAACACCCATGTATGTCACTATCTCGCGTCGTGTACATTCAACGCGCTGCTAAGAACGCGAGTGACCTGCCCTTAAACTGCGGCAAAAGGAACACGGCGAGAGCTGACCAGCGAAATCGGGCCGACCATGGGTTGGAAATTTAACGTTTTCTTATACAAAACGTTGTGCAATCTCGTTAATCAAAGTATTATCATTGAGGAAAATGGATAAACTTTATATTTCACGGTCCTCATCGGCACAATTGGTTGTTGATGACATTCAAAAATCGCTTCAAAAACTTTGAAATGCTGTAACTTTTCTCATAGACAACATAGAAACTTCGAGGAAACTGCCACTTGACCTCTGTCCATTCATCTCTCTAAGTCACATGGTTTTGGGAACCAATAATGAGTTTCATCACTGGAAAATTCCATTCAAACAGTGCCACCATACGTAACACAGTTCGTGCAAGCTGTGATTTCGGGTGCCACGGCGAGACAGTCCGGCACCTACCCCTTGGTCCTTAACTGGGGTTTTTACGATGTTTTACGCAATGAGATGTAATGTTCTTGATATGAAACTGACGGGGAAAGGCTGAGCTTTTTATTGATGCTAAATTTATGCAGATAGACCGAATGGTCATTGAGTAATTGGTGTGTGAAGTTGGAGAAAGCGGTGTGCGTGTCGAGTTCGCCGGTCTAGCCTATGCGCGCTGTACCCCCTAGTACTAGATAGATTGTGTGGATGATGCTGTTTACGCACATGTGTTTTTCTTTGCAAAAACTTGGTAGACGTTTAAGCTACATCTCATTAAAATGGCGCTAAAATGCATGAAAATACACATTCACACATATCTTACAAAAAATTAAATATACAACGAACTTTACCATAGACTTCACTACAATCTAGCATGCTTGTACTAGAAAGAGCATACATACTGACTCACGTTTCAGATTTGTGCTTCCTTGAATAGGAACGACGCTACGGGCAAGTAAATGTCAGGTAGCGTGGCGTTCGCGCGTCCCGAGAGGAGAGCATCAATAGAAGTCCTGTTACTGTAGTGCCGATAAGTCATTAGCACCTAATAATGTTTCCGACATGGCGCTTGATGGACATAATTTATTGGTAAATGTTTCTGCCATCTACCAAGGCAAGTCCATGCGAAGCTGTCCAGTTAATTGAAATCATGAGAAATAAACAATAGATCTATTCTCTTCAGAGGGAATCTAAATAACACAGCTTACTATACACCTATATACATGTTAAAGGCACGACTGCAGCCTACTTGTCTCTCCTATTTCTCCGTTTTGGCTGTGGTTCGAGAGCGTGGAGTTGCGGTGCCGTTTTTACATGCACAGACTCCATGATGTTTTGTAATCGAGAAGTTTCACGCCTAATGCCCTGACTTCTTCTTTCAAAGTTGGAGACTGTGGCATGGAGCATTTCACCACCCTGCTCTCCATGCATAGCTAAGCCAAAAGCAAAGCGTTCCATCCATGCTACACAATGTTTTTCGAGTATGTGATGTTTTGGGGTTGTTCTGCCAGGAAAGAAGTGTCTGTAGGAGGCAAGATAGGTGTTGATGGCGATTTTTGCTTCTTCGACTGTGTCATGGGTAATGACACTTCCATGCGACACAAGGGAATGCACAACAGCATATTCCCTGTTTAATCTATTGAATGCAGATTGAGCGGCAAGAGAACATTGAATTATTTCTTTGGTCACAGTGAAAGATGCTGTGGTGCTGTGCAATTCTTCAGTTAGATTTGTCCGAACCTTTTCATGTAGATATTATGGCAGTGATTGCCAATAAATGAACCTCCATGAAAAGCTTGGCGGACAATTCCATGTTGGTCCAAAACTTTGCTCAGGGACGAACGCACAGGTCCAATGGCTTTTTCTTGTTCATCTTCCATCACCTCCAACTCTCTTTCGCACCTCGTTACTTCTTTCTGTAATCACTTTTGTTCTCTTCTATCCTCACTCAGCACCAGGCAAGTCTTGAAAAAGTCCATCTCCTCCTCTTTCTTCGGGGCTTCGACCCAATTTTTACCAAATACATGATACATAAAGGCCTGACCATACATGCTGGCTTTCTCCCTGCAGATCATGTGATCAGTTTTGTCTGCCTCTTTTTCAAGAAGGCTGTGATGTTTCAGTACGACACCTAGTAAAATGTGGAGGTATAGGGGGGCCACATCCAAGATGTCCACATTGAGAATGGGTGGGCGAATGACGTTATGAAATTTTGAGGCTCTTGTCTTCCGTTCTCCATCCTCACGGTACCTTTTGAGGTCCTCCTGTAACTGAGCCAGAGATCTTTTTGGGTAAATAGTTTCGTCAAACTCCTGGAACTTCCACTTAGACTGGAGACACCATAAGCAAGGATATGTTCCGGAAGCTCCTGACAATCCATACACTTTGCAAATGAAATCGTAGTCTCCAAAAAGGAAAACCACAAGTTTCTTCTCGTTCCAACGCATTTCTTTAATTCTATCAATCTGCTCAGCCAAGTTCGACAGGAGGACTGTCAAATTGTGGGCGGTGTCCTTGACTTTAGCCATGGCAATCATAGTGGTGTGTTGTGATGAATTTGGCTTCTTCATGTTGCACACGGACAAGGCCATCTTAAAGCTTTTTTTCCCATGGTCCCCACCAACTTTCAGCCACACTTCATCCTCGGGAATCAAGTCATTGAACCAAGTGAGTTGATCTTGCTCCATGTATCTGTCTAGAAGTTGTCTGACAAACTCTGGTAGGTCTTGAACCTGGCTTACTGGCGCTTGAAATTGAGTTCCAGTTTCGTTTAAAAAGACTTTTTCTTGGATTTGAATGTGATCTGCTGTGATGGACTTGCTTACAGCTCTCACCTTGTGTTCACATGGGATCTTTGTACCCATCTCTTTCAAATATCGACTCGTCACTCGCCCCAGTGCGTATGTAATCCCCATAGACTCTTTCATGGACAGTGCATACTGTGGTGTTATGGTCATGCTTGTTTTCACCCCAGCTTGAAGGCACACTTCTTTCCTAGCTTTTGCAGGCAGTTCATTCAACTCTGCGGCTCGCTGAATTTTCATAGACACAGGGCTCTTTCCTGCAATGTTTTTTCTAATCCCTGTCAATAAATTGGAACGACTCCGTTTAGTTGGTGTGCTAGCAAATCTGGACGTCTTTCTTGGTGCAACTATTTTTTGAAGAACAACAGGCTGACCTCCTGTTTTACACTTCACTGTCTGATTTTCACTTGATGTGTGAAGTTTTCGTCGGATAAGATGAGTAGTCAATCTTTCTTCTTTTTCCGACAAAGGCAGACTCATTGATGTATCTAGGACTGACTCTACTGTGTCACTCATCTTTACCATGGGCGATGTTGCACTGTTCGATACACGTATTACAGCTGGCGTTGTATCTAGGCTGCTTTCTGACTGATCTTGTTGCTTCTGTGATGTGGAAGACGCAATAGGTGGGGCTGAAGCATTAAAATCTGTGACATTTTGTGGGAAGCTGTCATGCTGGACATTATTTGTTGAAGGGAGTATCTCGCCAGCGATGGCATACGCTATTTTCATCAAGTCATCGGCATAAGGGTCCCTTATGGTATTGATGGGTGCGTGATCCGCGTTCCCTTGGTCAACAAAATCATCATGCATCATGTAGGTTGAGTGTGTCACATTTCCTGATGTTAACGCACTGCAGTCTTCGAAGAAATCAGGACTGTGATGATGTTCAGTGACAGAAACCTCTTCTGTATGGGCAACAGGGGAATTTGCTTCTAATGGCACAGCACAAGAAGTCATTGTTTTAAACTTATTCCCTTCATTGAAACTGTAATAATGATTACAAACTGAACACTCGTCAATAGAAAGGGCAGGATCATATGAACTCCAGATGAGCTTACTGTCCCTTGCACATTCCAAAGCACCAGTAAGTGTCGCTTCGCTACATCAAGATTTTGATTTATATATCCTGTTCAGACATGGCCAACAAATCCTGGACGAAAATGAGTCTTCTTGATCATTGTCAATATTGATATGGAACAAAAGTAAGATGTCATTTGAAAAGTTTTTGCATGAGACAGGTTTCCGTCGCGAGGCTTTCTGCTTTCTTGTCTGAGTTCTTTTACCACATGTTCGACACAAACCTTCCAAACACTGTTTATGCACTTCATAACAATGCTCCATTCTTTACAGGGGAGGGAAATCCCTCTAATTATTAACTTTAAAACAACCGCAAGTGATGACCTAGGGCATGCAAATGATGAGAAACCACACACATTGAACTTTATCAATCATAACTTCTATGTTAATTTTGGAAACACAACGAAATTTACCTACTATTAAATTTTATCAATGTAAAGCAAAATAAGACTTGTTTTAAAAATATTTATGGTGCCGTTTCTTAGCTATAAGCTTCTGCATATATAAGCATATGACACAAATTAACACAAATACACACACGCTTCAGATTGTTGCCACGGATACACTATAAAAGATAATCCCGTGAAAATTTCAACACAGATGATCGAGAGGAAAGAAATTGTGTTCACTAAACCATCAGCAGACTAACTGTGATTTGAAATTGACTGCAGCTCAGTTATTAAAGGTATTTTTCAGTGAAAAGACCACTGTTTTACCTGCCACGGTGTGGCATCAGCGGCAGGTAATTAACCGAACATTGACTCCAAGCGCGGCATGGTCTGGTGCTGCGCGGCGGTAATTAATGGGATTCTGTCGAGTAATCTAAAGCACTTGGATTTCCCAGTTTGAGCTGCCGTGACACCAGCAAGCTTGTTTGGATTTTTTTTCAGTTCCATGTATCTTACAAATCAATTAACTTTCTTCTTTTATATCCAGTTTGCTCAACTGGTAGGAGGGAGTTGTTTACATTCCTAAAAAGTTGTGAAATATTTTGCAGGACAAGGAGATTTTATTAATTGGAGATTGGAGTGAAGTTAATGGTCCTCATATGTCACTATCAGTTGTCTGTGTATGTGACAATGTCTCAAATGGAAAAACAGGCTGTTATTTGCTGAATGAAGCTAGTTTATGACATAAGTGTTTGGAGTCATGGAAATATATAGAGAAGACTGTGAACAGAATCATGCTAGTCTTCTTTTGGCAGCGACTCTGCTCAGCTGTTAGTGGATTCTGCAAGTCTTGCCATACCTGCCAAGGGCATCTTTCTAAAGCAGGTTCAAGATACCAATTCTGACTGAGAGGAAAACACTACTTTAGAGGGCCCTGGTAGTTCAGGTGGTAATGCAGTGTTGTTTGCTCAATATGTCATTGAGATTGACCTGGCTTATAAGATTGATTCCTTGGGTTTCCTGTATTTCTCTCTTTGCTCTTGATTTCCATATGTTGGACTTTACAGACTGTAGCCAACTCGATTCGTTGTGCATCCCGTTGCTTCTTTTGTTTCTGTTTGCTTCTGTTTATTAAGACCTTCTAGACCTGTCTTATTTCATATTTATTCTTAGGCTTTTTATTTTCCTTCTCTTTGCTCTTGATTGCTATGTGTTAGATTTGAGGACTACACCCATTTGATTCTTTGCTTCTTGGCTGCTTTCTGTGTGTATTTTTTTTATTTCACCTCAGTATTATGACAATGCCTGTTTCATTCTCCCTGGTTCTTTCAGTTCCTATCTTTTTCTCAGTTTTTCACTTCATTTCGATGTGCCGGATGTTGTATACAATTCCTGTTTCGTTACCCTTGAGGAAAAAGAAAAAATGAAAGTAATATGTTTACTCATCCTGTTGAGAACTTATTAGATAATGCCTACCAATGTGTATTCATAATGTGTGCACCATACATACAGCGCAAAACATTCTAAATGAAAATATGAAATACAGCGCAAATCACCATTGGTTGCAACAGTAGAGTGCCCTGGTTCCCCAGCTCTGAGGCTAGGTATTCATTAGCGACAGAGATAAGTGAGGATTGGGAGTTTTTAATGTCTTTCCGAGGGACATTTCATTGTGTCTGTTAGCTTCTATCCAATTCTGGAGCCAAACCCATAAACACCAGGTATCGTACTCTTAAGGCTATTGGAATGACTCAAAACTGCAAGACCCTACGGCCTACGTCCCTTATTTGCTTGCTTCCTAATTACAGTTTTTTATTTTCCTCTTAGTTTTCATGTCTTGACTTATTAATATGTGTAGCCTGCCAGTGTGCTTTCTCAAGCTTCATACTTCCTTTGTTTGTTTAATGCCCTCTCATCTGTATCAGACATCCAGATCTCCTGATTTTTACTCCTTTCTTGCGCTTCCCATTAATTTCATGTTGAACCTTTGCAGACAAAACAATTTCTGTTGTGCTCTTTCCATCCAAGTGGTAAACTTTGTGGACATGTTCTTTTCCTCATGCTTTCTCTTCTGTTTGCTTCTCTTAAGGAAGTTTTCTATATTCCACCTCAGACTTTGAACTAAGACAATCCGATCCCTCTGATTTGCATCCTCAAATTCTGTGCCTTCTTTACTTACATGTGGTGGATTTAGTGTACACACCAAATGCTATTTGTTTCCCTCTCTTCAGTATTTTGCTTTCATCTTTACTTGAAAGTGTCAGATTTTCATATGCTGCCAGCTGGCTTTTACTTTTAACAGTGTGTTTAGATCTCCACTTGCTTCCATCAGTATTCATCTTACATGTCAATTTGCTAGCTAAAATATGTATGTGATTGTAAATTCCTTATCTATGCTTTGCTTTCAAAGCATGAACCTTCTCAAAATTTGATAACCAATATCTGAATTTAGTCAGTCACCAAGTGCCTGTATATGATGTGTTTTGACTCATGAATTTGGAAAATTTCATATTTTTGGGGGTACAAAAATATCTCCTGAAACAGTAGTGATAGAAAACTAACTTTTTCCCAGTAGGAATAGCCAACATCATGAGCTTTTCTTCCAAAATGTCTTTTAGTTCATTGCCAAAGAAAAGCTTTGTAGTATTCTGCGGAGTTTCTTAAGACCTTGTATTGCAAAGACAAAACACATACACCTGTTTCTCAGCATACATTAAGCAGTTTACAGTATCAGTGATTGAAAAAAAACCTTTACCTCTGAATTCACCCTTAAAAATGTTTACCTTAATTTCACCCTCCTGTGCTGAGTAAGCCTAACTGACCTTACTGATCACACAGCATTTTCAGCATGTGATTTAACAGCATTTTGCTCCCCAGGGAGATGTGATCTCTTAAATTGTAATTAGCAGTGTCGCCCAACATCATCATCACAGAACTGTCCATGTATTGACAGAACAGAAGTTATCATATCAGAAAAAGAGGAATCATTATCTTACCTTCAGATTCACACAAAAAAAACATGAACATTGACATAACTTAAATAAAATCCAGCATGGTCTAGACCATGTTCTTATGAATCTGTCAAAGGCTTCTTATGAAAATGTATCAAGGAGACCGCTTAACTCACAAAGGAAAGAGCTTTTGGCACTTCTGTTGAAGGCTTTAGTGGAGGCACATTCAGTTCATGAGAGGAAAGAAGCATCATGACATCATGGCTGACTTCGCATGATGTCTTTAATGGAATATCAATTCATTGTAGATGAGAACATCATCATGTCTTACTGACTTGATGCTTTGGGAAGAGGAGAAGGGTATGGGGTCATCTATTTCTGACATCAAAATGACATCATGATAGTTTTTCATGATGCTGTATGTCACCCTTGTTCAATGAAGAGCTTGTCTTCATAAGAGGAAGAGCATTGTGTTTTTCCTGCATGATGTTCTGATCAGGTCATGGAATCTTTATTATGGAGAACAGTTAACATTCATCAGTATCAGACAGAGTATCATGTGAGATTCTTTTACATGAGACTGTAAGATGACTTGAAATGTCATGAAGGAAAATATCATCATGATTTTTTTTTAAAGTCATGATGGCTTCATAATCCAATTTACAGATGGTAATATTATTTCCAAGGGAAGAGGACATAAGCTTGAATGCCTTTCATGCAAGCAGTTTAGGGGAAATTATTTTGAGGAATTATGTGTAGAAGAAATAGGGTCAGTGAGTTTTGGGGTTTTTTTTGGCAAGAAGCCAAAGATCATTTCCTTTTATCATTCAAATAGAATACCGTGAAACTTATTTCATGATGTTCTGTGAGTCAGTCTGAGTTCATAAGTAGGAAAGAACTTACTGTAAATCACAAGTGAATAAAGAGCAGCATGAGATTTTTCTCACGTGATGTTTCCCTATTAAGAGGAAGCTTTGTTACTAAAGTTTCTTTTGCTTTATGATTAATGAGGTTGCTTTACTGTAAAACATGCATCATTGCAAGAGGGGAGCATTAGGAAATTGTTCATGGAGATTTCATGTAATCTCCTGACAACAGAACAAAAGTGGCATCATGAAACTTAATTTGTGATGTTTGACTATTATTCACTTTTATAGTAGTAACAAAGTCATAAACTTTCAAAGGAGGACACATCATCGTTTTTGTGAAATCAGAAAGGATGGCATGATATTTCTTTTTCCTGGTGTTGTTGTGTTCAAGTGTATTGTTGTTTGGTGACACTGCCAGCGATTTTAGTTCAGATTTCACACATTGCTACATTCATGAGACAAAGTTCTTCCACATATCTCTTTAACGATCAGACTTTTATATGGCCTCCTATCTCAATAATTGGTATACAGAGAAATGTATTTTATGGGCACTACTGCACGAGAAACAAAAAACAAAAAAAAATGTATTTTAAAACTGTATAAAATGTGCTTTCCATTGGAGATCAATCAAGCTGCTAGTTTTCAGTAGAACTGTATTCATCACAACACAACAACTGATGACGTGACTTCTATTTACACGCAAACACATACCGTATCGTTGCACATCACTTTCATATTTGCGAATTTTAAGTGCAGTTTTAGGCCTTTACATGGTGAACAGTGACGTTTTTATTTAGTTTGGGCTGCACTGCTTTCTGATTGACGATGTCGTGGTTGTACGCTGAGATTGAATATTATAAAATGCAACAAGAAAGAGGCAAATAAGGCAATGCTCTTTGCATCCATTTCCAACCATGTAAAACAGGGTATGCTAACACATGTCAAAGATAGAAAAAAAGAGGACAAGCCGAGCTGCGGTACAACCAGAGGCAGAAAGAACCAGCTTGATGCCCTTGATCTTGATGTCATACAGCCACTGGATGCCTCATTTTCATCTTCAACGTTCTGTTCTTTCTCAGTATCTAATTTCAATAACAAATCTGCATTTATAAACTAGTTAGACACCTACAAAGTGTATACTTCAACCATGGTACAAAATTTGGAAAGAGGATGTGGGGACTTTATGACTAGCGTTCTCAAGTAGTTACAATTTTATACACCTCATACAATTCAGAGTGAATTCTTTTCTAATCCAGACAGATCCAACCTTTCCATCAAGTTACAATCACATTGATAAGTAACTTTTCAAGTTAACTTGTTGGCATTCCAAACAACGAGTCAATCAAATGATGCACATCATAATTATTTCTTATCACAAACATAATTACACACGGACTAAATGTTATAAATTAAGCTAATTGCGTTTACCCAAAGGAAGTCTGTCTTTATATGGGCTTGGGTCATTTTGTAAACTTTCCCGCACTGCACACTGCTTTGCACACTGTGCCTAAACAAGTAAGTGAAATCACTGTCTAACTCATGGAGGCACTGTAAAACTCTACACGTTATGGGGATACTCTGTTTTTTTATTTTTATATACATTCTTGAAGAAAAAAAGTTAATTTTTCATGCAATTCTTGAAACAAAAATTATGTAATAGCGTAGACAAATTGAAATAGGAGGCCATACAAACTTTGACAAACATAAGTGAAACCAGTTAAAATGAATTGTGAATCACACCATACCAGAAAATTCTGTTTGAAAGCTACAAATATCCCTGACTTCAGATTTCATATGCTGCTATTGTAAAACTGTGTATGATAGATATAAATAGCCCATTCTGCGGGTTTCAGATGCTATACTGTAAACTTCTTTAGAGTAGGTGTAGTACAAGGTGGAAACGGAGCACTTAGTATCAGAAGTAAGGAGAAAGCAGACGCAAACAGATCGCCTTGCCGTCAGTTTGGAATCAGGTAGACGTCTATACACGCAGAGGTCGCGGGTTCGATTCCCACCACATCACTTTCTTTCCTTCTTCCAATTTCTCTCTGCATTTGTCTTCTTGAGCACTTCCCCCTTTATCCTACCTTGTGTGAGCATCTGTTTGTGTCTGCTCACTCCTGACTTCTTGAGGGTAGCTACATATGGTGACAGACTTAAGATTTCACACACTGCTATTGTAAATTTCACTATGGTAGCTACAGTTAACCTCAAATTTCATATACTGTTGCTACAAATTTATCAGACATCCAGATCTCCTGATTTTTACTCCTGTCTTGCGTTTCCCATTAATTTCATGTTGAACCTTTGTAGACAAAACAATTTCTGTTGTGCTCTTTCCATCCAAGTGGTAAACTTTGTGGACATGTTCTTTTCCTCATGCTCTCTCTTTTGTTTGCTTCTCTTAAGGATGTTTTCTATATTCCACCTCAGACTTTGAACTTTACTTTTTTTTACTTGAAAGTGTCAGATTATTTTATGCTGCCCGCTGGCTTTCAACAGTGTGTTTAGATCTCCACTTGCTTCTGTCAGTGTTCATCTTACATGTCAATTTGCTAGCTAAACTTTGTATGTGATTGTAAATTCCTTATCTATGCTTTGCTTTCAAAGCATGAACCTTCTCAAAATTTGATTACCAATTTCTGAATTTAGTCAATCACCAAGTGCCTGTATATGATGAGTTTTGACTCATAAATTTGGAAAAGTTCATATTTTTAGGGGTACAAAAATATCTTCTGAAACAGTAGTGATAGATAACTAACTTTTTCCCAGTAAAAATAGCCAACATCATGAGCTTTTCTTCCAAAATGTCTTTTAGTTCACTGCCAAAGGAAAGCTTTGTAGTATTCTGTGGAGTTTCTTAAGACCTTGTATTGCAAAGACAAAACACATACATCTATTTCTCAGCATACATTAATAAGTTTACAGTATCAGTAATAAAGAAACCTTTACCTCTGAATTCACCCTTAAAAATGTTTACCTTAAATTCACCCTCCTGTGCTGAGTAAGCCTAACTGACCTTCCTGATCACACAGCATTTTCAGCATGTGATTTAACAGCATTTTGCTCCCAGGTGATGTGATCTCTTAAATTGTAATTAGCAGTGTCGCCCAACATCATCATCACAGAACTGTCCATGTATTGACAGAACAGAAGTTATCATATCAGAAAAAGAGGATTCATTATCTTACCTTCAGATTCACAATAAAAAACCCATGAATATTGACATAGCTTAAATATAAACCAGCATGGTCTAGACCATGTCCTTATGAATCTCTTTGTCAAAGGTTTCTTGTGAAAATGTATCAAGGAGGCCGCTTAACTCACAAAGGAAAGAGCCTTTGACACTTCTGTTGCAGGCTTTAATGGAGGCACATTAAATTTATGAGAGGAAAGAAGCATCAAGACATCATGGCTGACTTAACATGATGTCTTTAATGGAATATCAATTCATTGTAGATGAGAACATTATCATGTCTTACTGACTTGATGCTTTGGGAAGAGGAGAAAGGTATGGGGTCATCTATTTCTGAAATCAAAATGACGTCATGATAGTTTTTCATGATGCTGCATGTCACCCTTGTTCAATGAAGAGCTTGTCTTCATAAGAGGAAGAGCATTGTGTTTTTCCTGCATGATGTTCTGATCAGGTCGTGGAATCTTTATTATGGAGAACAGTTAACATTCATCAGTATCAGACAGAGCATCATGTGAGATTCTTTCACGTGAGACTGTAAAATGACTTGAAATGTCATGAAGGAAAATATCATCATGATTTTTTTAAAAGTCATGATGGTTTCATAATCCAAATTTCAGAAGTTAAAATTATTTCGAAGGGAAGAGGACATAAGCTTGAATGCCTTTCATGCAAGCCATTTAATGGAAATAATTTTGAGGAATTATGTATAGAAGAAGTAGGATCAATGAGTTTTTCGGGTTTTTTGGGGCAAGAAGCCAAAGATCATTTCCTTTTATCATTCAAAGAGAATACCATGAAACTTATTTCATGATGTTCTGTGAGTCAGTCTGAGTTCATAAGTAGGAAAGAACTTACTGTAAATCACAAGTGAATAAAGAGCAGCATGAGATTTTTCTCACGTGATGTTTCCCTATTAAGAGGAAGCTTTGTTACTAAAGTTTCTTTTGCTTTATGATTAATGAGGTTGCTTTACTTTAAAACCTGCCCCATTGCAAGAGGGGAGCATTATGAAATTGTTCATGGAGATTCCATGTAATCTCCTGACAACAGAACAAAAGTGGCATCATGAAACTTAATTTGTGATGTTTGACTATTATTCACTTTTATAGTAGTAACAAAGCCATAAACTTTCAAAGGAGGACACATCATCATGTCATGATGCATGATGGTTTTTAACAGTCGTTTTTGTGAAATCAGAAAAGATGTCATGATATTTCTTTTTCCTAGTGTTGTTGTGGTCAAGTGTATTGTTGTTGGTGACACTGCGAGCGATTTTAGTTCAGATTTCACACATGGCTACATTCATGAGACAAAGTTCTTCCACATATCTCTTAAACGATCATACTTTTATGTGGCCTCCTATCTCAGTAATTGGTATACAGAGAAAAGTACTTTATGGGCACTACTGCACAAGAAACAAGAACAAAAAAAATGCATTTTAAAACTGTATAAAATGTGCTCTTTCCATTGGAGATCAATCAAGCTGCTAGTTTACAGAAGAACCGTAATCATCACAACACAACAGTAGATGACGTGATTTCTATTTACACGCAAACACGTACCGTATCGTTGCACATCACTTTCATTTGCAAATTTCAAGTGTATTTTTAGGCCTTTACATGGTGAACAGTAACGTTTTTATTTAGTTTGGGCTGCACTGCGTTCTGATTGACGATGTCGCAATTGTACGCCGAGATTGAATATTGTAAAATGCAACAAGAAAGAGGCAAATAAGGCAATGCTCTTTGCATCCATTTCCAACCGTGTTAAACAGGGTATGCTAACACATTTCAAAGATAGAAAAAAAGAGGACAAGCAGAGCTGCGGTACAACCAGAGGCAGAAAGAACCAGCTTGATGCCCCTGATCTTGATGTCATACAGCCCTGGATGACTCATTTTCATCTTCAACGTTCTGTTCTTTCTCAGTATCTAATTTCAATAACAAATCTGCATTTATAAACTAGTCGGACACCTAAAAAGTTTATACTTCAGCCATTGTACAAAATTTGGAATGAGATTGTGGGGACTTTATGACTGGCCTTCTCAAGTGGTTGCAATTTTATACACCTCATACAATTCAGAGTGAATTCTTTTCTAATCCAGACAGATCCAACCTTTCCATCAAGTTACAATCACGTTGATAAGTAACTTTTCGAGTTAATGTGTTGGCATTCCAAACAACCAGTCAATCAAATGATGCACATCATAATTATTTCTTATAACAAACATAATTACACACGGACTAAATGTTATAAATTAAGCTAATCGCATTTACCCAAAGGAAGTCTGTCTTTATATGGGCTTGGGTCATTTTGTAAACTTTCCCTCACTGCACACCATTTTGCACACTGTGCCTAAACAAGTAAGTGAAATCACTGTCTAGCTCATGGAGGCACTGTAAAACTCTACACATTATGGGGATACTCTGTTTTTTTTATTTTTATATACATTCTTGAAGAAAAAAAAGTTAATTTTTCATGCAGTTCTTGAAACAAAAATTATGAAATAGCGTAAACAAATTGAGATAGGAGGCCATACAAACTTTGACCAACATAAGTGAAACCAGTTAAAATGAATTTTGAATCACACCATACCAGAAAATTCTGTTTGAAAGCTACAAATATCCCTGATTTCAGATTTGATTTGCTGCTATTGTAAAACTGTGTATGATAGATATAAATAGCCCATTCTGCGGGTTTCAAATGCTATACTGTAAACTTCTTTAGAGTAGGAGTAGAAGGTGGAAACAGAGCACTCAGTAACAGAAGTAAGGAGTGAGCAGATGCAAACAGATCGCCTTGCCGTCAGTTTGGAATCAGGTAGACCTCTATGCACGCAGAGGTCGCGGGTTCGATTTCCACCATATCACTTTCTTTCCTTCTTCCATTTTCACTCTGCATTTGTCTTCTTGAGCACTTCCCCCTTTATCCTACCTTGTGTGAGCATCTGTTTGTGTCTGCTCACTCCTTACTTCTTTAGGGTAGCTACATATGGTGGCAGAGATTTCACACATTGCTATTGTAAATTTCACTATGGTAGCTACAATTGAACTCAAATTTCATATACTGTTGCTACAAATTTATCAGACATACAGATCTCCTGATTTTTACTCCTGTCTTGCGCTTCCCATTAATTTCATGTTGAACCTTTGTAGACAAAACAATTTCTGTTGTGCTCTTTCCATCCAAGTGGTAAACTTTGTGGACATGTTCTTTTCCTCATGCTTTCTCTTTTGTTTGCTTCTCTTAAGGATGTTTTCTGTATTCCACCTCAGACTTTGAACTAAGACAATCCGATCCCTCTGATTTGCATCCTCAAATTCTGTGCCTTCTTTACTTACATGTGGTGGATTTAGTGTACACACCAAATGCTATTTGTTTCCCTCTCTTCAGTATTTTGCTATCATCTTTACTTGAAAGTGTCAGATTTTCTTATGCTGCCCGCTGGCTTTTAACAGTGTGTTTAGATCTCCACTTGCTTCTGTCAATGTTCATCTTACATGTCAATTTGCCAGCTAAAATATGTATGTGATTGTAAATTCCTTATCTACGCTTTGCTTTCAAAGCATGAACCTTCTCAAAATTTGATTACCAATTTCTGAATTTAGTCAATCACCAAGTGCCTGTATATGATGAGTTTTGACTCATGAATTTGGAAAATTTCATATTTTTGGGGGGTACAAAAATATCTTCTGAAACAGTAGTGATAGATAACTAACTTTTTCCCAGTAGGAATAGCCAACATCATGAGCTTTTCTTCCAAAATGTCTTTTAGTTCACTGCCAAAGGAAAGCTTTGTAGTATTCTGTGGAGTTTCTTAAGACCTTGTATTGCAAAGACAAAACACATACATCTATTTCTCAGCATACATTAAGAAGTTTACAGTATCAGTAATAAAGAAGCCTTTACCTCTGAATTCACCCTTAAAAATGTTAACCTTAAATTCACCCTCCTATGCTGAGTAAGCCTAACTGACCTTACTGATCACACGGCATTTTCAGCATGTGGTGACTTAACAGCATTTGTCTCCCAGGTGATGTGATCTCTTAAAATGTAATTAGCAGTGTCGCCCAACATCATCATCACAGAACTGTCCATGTATTGACAGAACAGAAGTTATCATATCAGAAAAAGAGGAATCACTATCTTACCTTCAGATTCACACAAAAAAAACATGAATATTGACATAACTTAAATAAAATCCAGCATGGTCTAGACCATGTCCTTATGATTCTCTTTGTCAAAGGCTTCTTGTGAAAATATATCAAGTGAGGCCACTTTACTCACAGAGGAAAGAGCTTTTGGCACTTCTGTTGAAGGCTGTAGTGGAGGCACATACAGTTCATGAGAGTAAAGAAGCATCAAGACATCATGGCTGACTTAACATGATGTCTTTAATGGAATATCAATTCATTGTAGATGAGAACATTATCATGTCTTACTGACATGATGCTTTGGGAAGAGGAGAAGGGTATGGGGTCATCTATTTCTGACATCAAAATGACATCATGATAGTTTTTCATGATGCTGTATGTCACCCTTGTTCAATGAAGAGCTTGTCTTGATAAGAGGAAGAGCATTGTGTTTTTCCTGCATGATGTTCTGATCAGGTCATGGAATCTTTATTATGGAGAACAGTTGGCATTCATCAGTATCAGACAGAGCATCATGTGAGATTTTATCACATGAGACAGTAAGATGACTTGAAATGTCATGAAGGAAAATATCATCATGATTTTTTTTTTTAAAGTCATGATGGCTTCATAATCCAATTTACAGAAGGTATTATTATTTCCAAGGGAAGAAGACATAAGCTTGAATGCCTTTCATGCAAGCCATTTAGGGGGAATAATTTTGATGAATTTTGATGAATTATGTATAGAAGAAGTAGGATCAATGAGTTTTTGGGGGTTTTTTTTCGCAAGAAGCCAAGATCATTTCCTTTGATCATTCAAATAGGATACCATGAAACATATTTCATGACATTCTTTGAGTTAGTCTGAGTTCATAAGTAGGAAAGAACTTATTGTAAATCACAAGTGAATAAAGAACAGCATGAGAGTTTTCTCATGCGATGTTTCCGTATTAAGAGAAAGCTTTGTTACTAAAGTTTCTTTTGCTTTTGCTTTATCATTAATGAGTTACTTTACTGTAAAACATGCCCCATTGCAAGAGGGGAGCATTATGAAATTGTTCATGGAGATTCCATGTAATCTCCTGACAACAGAACAAAAGTGGCATCATGAAACTTAATTTGTGATACTTGACTAGATTCACTTTAATAGTAGTAACAAAGACAAAAACTTTCAAAGGAGGACACATCATCATGCCATGATGCATGATGGTTTTTAACAGTTGTTTTTGTGAAATCAGAAAGGATGTCATGATATTTCTTTTTCATGGTGTTGTTGTGGTCAAGTGTATTGTTGTTTGGTGACACTGCCAGCGATTTTAGTTCAGATTTCACACATGGCTACATTCATGAGACAAAGTTCTTCCACATATCTCTTAAATGATGGGACTTTTCTGTGTGTGTTAGGGTCATTACCTCTGTCCTTGTGCTTATTGCATAACTACTTGGGTCTCTTTCTCTCTCTCTCTCTGCCAGCATGGTGGCTAAAAGATAGTGCACTATCTCTTGGTGAAAAAAGAACCCAATCCTGTTGGCTGCTCAGTGGGGATGGGCAAGACATGTGTCGATCAGTTTCTCATAACAGTGAACACAATGTTTGGCCAAAACATGCCTCAGTCATTGTTATCACAAGAGCGGTCACAGAAGGCTGAATCATACATTCCTTAATTACTATGATATAACTATGGTCACCAACACTAATGGCAGTTTTTCAGTCACTGTTACTTGAGAGTGGTCCCCAAGACTGGAACCACATACTTCAGTCCTTATGTAACATGTCATTATTATATAGCACACAAATTCACCATAAGAGCGCTCTAAAGCACTGCATAATTACTTATGGAAATTTATACAGAATGCATAAAATTAATCTAAAAATACAAGAGAACCAATATATTTCACTGGCTTATGCATGCGCACTATACACACGCACGCACGCACGCAGGCACGCACATAAACACACTAACTCACATACACATTGATATGATTGCCATCTAAACCATTGCTATGCATGAAACTCCTCAAACAAGTTGGCAACTGATTATCAAATCCTGCTTTAAGCAATTCAGTCTTAAGTTTGTTTCTGAAGGTGATGATATTCTCACTTTTCCTTGTTTCAGCTGTGATGCTGTTCCACAGTTTAGGGCCACTGGTAGAAAAAGCTCTTTCATTTAGTGATAGTCTGACTATGGGTGTTTCAAGAAGTTTGGCATCAACTGACCTTAGCTCACATGATGGCTGTAAATCTCCACTAGTTCTAAGAAGTAGTCTGGAGTTTGCCCACATAAACATTTAAAAATCAAACAGTGCAAAACACATGGTGTGTGCTCCCCTCTCTTGACTCTATGCATTGCATCTGATGTTCGCTCCAACCTAGGTACCTCTTTTACTCAGTGCAACACAGATGGTGTGTGCTCTCCTCAGTTGACTCAGTGCTATGCACTTGATGTGCGTTCCCTTTTTTTGACCTAATACATAGTACCTGAGGTGCGATTCAGTTTTTTTTCATTTGCTGCAACACGCAAAGAATGTGCTGCTTTCGATTGACTCAGTTCTGTGCAGCTGATGTTTTCTGTCGACTCAGTGCAGTGCATGGCAGCTGAGTGAGTTTGCCTCGCACAGCTCAGTGCTGCTATTCACCTGATGTGCACTTCCCTGCCTCGAATCATGGCAGTGTTATAACAATCAAGGTTATACATATTCGGCAGTTGAAAATTTATTAGGAATATCATACACTTAACAAAAGTGAAAAAAAAACAACAACTCACACATATACACCAACAAAATCAACGAAACTCGACTCAATGCCAAGCACCTGATATGTGCTCCACTTTATTGACTCAATACAATGCAACTGTTCACCTGTCTCAGTTTAGTGCAATGCACTTGATGTGCCCATCTTTCTGCACATTGAATACACCAGTGTGAGTTCACCCCTCTCAACTCAGTGCAAGTCACGTGATGTGCATTTCACCACTGCGAATCCTTGTATACCATAATAAATATAGTCAACTCCATATTCATCAAATAAAAATTGTCAAATAATATCATAATTCTACTACGTGCGCATGCACATATACATCCACACATACACACAAGCATGCATGCATGCAAGAGTCTCCAACCCAAATAATTGTTGGCATACAACAAAAGCCATTGACTACTTAAAAATAGTTAGCAAATTTGACAGAGTTGTGAATAAAATAGATGAAGAAAAAACAAACACGAAATAAGGAAAAGTAGACCTTAAAAATGGTATACGATCATTCGTTCCCATCTTGGCAGTGCACCCGATGTGTGCTTCTAAAGAATCTTTTCATTGCACTTGATGTGCTCTTATTCCACGTCTTGGTGCATTGCACTCGATGTGTGCTTTTCTCTCTTGACTCAGTGCGATGCACCTCATGTGCTTCCCATTATCGCACAGTGCAACACAGCTGATGTGTGCATCCCTCTGTTGACTTACTGCAGTGCACCAGATGTGTGCTTTTCCCTGTTGACTCAATGCAATGAACCTCATGTGTGCTTTTCAACTTGGCTGGGTGCAATGCAGCTGTGTACAATGCAGCTGTGTACATCCCTTTCTTCACTCATTACAATGCACCTCATGTGTGTTTTCTCTCTTGACTCAATGCAATACACCTAATGTGTTTTTCTTTCTTGATTCAGTGCAATGAACCTGATGTATGTCTTTCTCTTGAGATTTTACTGAATGCACCTCATGTGTGTTTTTCTCAATTGACAGTGCAATGCACCTCATGCTTGCTTCCCTTTCTTGACTCAGTGCAATGCACCTCATGTTTGCTTATCACTCTTGACTCAGTGCAATGCATATGATGTGTACTTTCCTCTGCTGATTCAGTTCAATGCGCCGCATGTGTATTTCTCTCTCTTGACTCGATACAATATTCCTGATGTATGTTCCCTCCCCCTCTCTGGTGTAAAAGGTGGGAATGGTCACAGATGAAAGCACCAGTATTTCAGGACCTCCTCTCAGTGGCCTCTTGTGAGAGTTCAGCACAGATGAAAATAGCTGCCACTCCTTGCAGTTGCATCCTAGGTGAAAATGTGGGAACAAACATTAACAAAAAATAGTAGTATTTTAAGGTTTCTTTTCAGTAGTTACTAGCTATCTTATGTGGCAAGATCTGTGAGCAGTCAGGATGTGTGTCAGGGTCACAGGTGAACACTAGGTTCCAGGGATGCCAATGCCAGACCAAAAAAAATCCTGAAAATTGCACGGACGTGCGGCGTGTCAACATTTTCAACAGAAGCCAACCCAACTGTTGTACTTTTAATTCTAAATAATTTTCCACAATTATAAAGCACTAAAGTAAACATTAAAACCAAATAAAGTTTAAAGGAAAGTCAATTTTAGAATTGTGTCTACAACTACATTAACCTAAATTTCTTCTGCACAGATAAAATAAATATACCTACACACAGCAAGAATTGGCCACAGTCAGGGGTGGGAACTCCAAACTGTCACTTAGGATAAAAATCTAATCTTTCATTTCATAATTACTCTTCAGAAAACATCACCGTGAAATTTAAATCAAGTGTACATTATTTTACCATCTCTTTACAGCGCACGTTTGTCATCTCTTATTGGTCTTATTCGGTCCTGATAAAAAATGCGCAAGAGTAGTTCTTCAACTTGCTGAGTTCAGACTAAGCTGGATTCAATGGTTCACGCCGAGTTCACAAAAANTGTTTTTATCTCTTGAGTTAGTGCAATGCACCTCATGTTTGCTTATCACTCTTGATTCAGTGCAGTGCATCTGATGTGTGCTTCCCTCTGCTGATTCAGTGCAGTGTGTACTTCTCTCTCTTGACTCCCCTCTGTCTGGTGTAAAAGGTGGGAATGGTCACAGATGAAAGCACCAGTATTTCAGGACCTCCTCTCAGTGGCTTCTTGTGTGAGCTCAGCACAGTTGAAAATAGCTGCCACTCCTTGCAGTTGCATCTTAGGTGAAATTGTGGGAACAAACATTAACAAAAAATTGTAGTATTCTAAGGTTTCTTTTCAGTAGTTACTAGCTGTCTTATGTGGCAAGATCTGTTAGCAGTCAGGATGTGTGTCAGGGTCACGGATGAACTCTAGGTTCCAGGGATGCCAATGCCAGACAAAAAAAAATCCTGAAAATTGTGCGGACGCGCGGCATGTCAACATTTTCACCAGAAGCCAACCCAACTGTTGTACTTTTAATTCTAAATCATTTTCCACAATTATAAGGCACTAAAGTAAACATTAAAACCAAATAAAGTTTAAAGGAAAGTCAGTGTTAGAATTGTGTCTACAACTACATTAACCTAAATTTCTTCTGCACAGATAAAATAAATATACCTACGCGCAGCAAGAATTAGCCATAGTCAGAGGTGGGAACTGCAAACTGTCACTTAAGATAAAAATCTAATCTTTCATTTCATAATTACTCTTCAGAATACATCACCGTGAAATTTAAACCAGGTGTACATTATTTTACCATCTCTTTACAGCGCACGTTTGTCATCTCTTGTTGGTCTTATTTGGTCCTGATAAAAAATGTGCAAGAGTAGTGCTTCGATTTGCTGAGTTCAGACTAAGCTGGATTCAATGGTTCACGCCGAGTTCACAAAAAAAAAAAGCTGCTGAAGGCTTGGCTGCATTCTCTTTCTCTTTAATGTCCTTGAAACTCGCCAGAATCCTACTCTAACGATGTGACAATTCCTTGAAGCGTGGAACTTGGGTGCCTTCTTTCCCGGCCTGCCGTAGTTTTTACTGTACAATGTGTACCACAGGTATCCATCGTCTTTCAGCTTACGGATGTGATCAGATTTATAATAATAAACATAATTTATAGCAAACAATGGATTCTGAGTAGGACTTTCATTTTACATCACTGACTTTCTTTGAATGATGACCGAGTGCACTGTTTACACTTTCCACGAGTTCAAGTGCTAAATAAAGCACTGGTATTCTTCTGACCTCATTAGTGGCATGTGCGCGCGCATTCAGGAAGTTTGAAAAAGATTTAACTTCCGTCTTCTGTGCAATTCGTCCTTTGTGTATATTATTTTCATAATTATTATCCGGATAATGCCGGAATTTTATTCCCTCGGCACTCAAAACACCGAAATCCCTGGAATTTCTTTCCTGCCACTAAAAACACAGAAAAACCCGGAAATCTAGATTTATCTGGAAAATTGGCATCCCTGAGAAAATTAGGGACTGATTCAGGCAGTAGGTAATGAAAGATAAAATTGCTGTAAAGTTAGCATCCCTGTGGTGTAGTGGTAGCATGTTCAGACTTGCAAGCTGAGAGACCCTGGTTCGATTCCCAATAGGGACAGTTCCATATTACTATACGAAATGAATACAATTTGCCTTGCCACCGAGTTACACTGGGCAGCTGCTGGGTCTGGTGGAAAACTCCCAGCAGCTGCGAGATGCTTCTTCATTCTCCATATGTCCAGGTCAGTTGAGCTAGCGTCCTCTCCAGATCCTCGGTCTCCTCAGCCGAGTGGCACCTTAGTTCCTCCCTCACCCCCTCGCCGATGTTGTAGAGGATGTAGCTCAGCTTCTTTGCCGCATTAAGGTCCCTCCTAGAGGCCCAGGCTGCTCGGACCTCCTCTTGAAAACGGACCATGTCTTTCCCATTTCCATCACCGTAAAACCGACGGATGCTGACCTCCGTGGGCAGTACGATGACATCATCATCTTCTCCATCATGGCTGGTTGAGTTTTTTTCTAGTACCTTTACTTTTCCATCCCGCCGACGTCGCCAAGTGTGAGCCATGGGATTGTTGTCGTTGTTCAGAGCTGCCAACCTCAAAATCTCAGTTTTCATATTCCAAGGGCCAAAAATTCATATTTTGATCCCACTTGTCATACTCACCCCAGCGGGAAGAAAATTAACACCAAATTGTTGAGAAATTCACAGGTTTGTCAATATATAACACAGAAAATAGGAAACTACTCACCCATTTACACTATTTACACTACATACATGTGCAGAATTAATTACAGGTTCTTCAGGGCCCTCATATAGGAGCCCTTCAGGTGTGGCAACCCCTGGAGTGTGAACGGCTGGAAGGTTTTCTTATGTTTGATGACCATCAGGGTTTCCAGGGTGGTGACTCCAAGGCCAGGCTGGAAGTCAATTTTATTCTTATGAACACAGCTGAAGACAAGCTCAGTCACAGTGAGCTGAGCTGTGCAGTGTAGTCATCAGCCCAAGGAAAACATTACAAATGCCAGCAACTTCTTCATCAGTCTTTCCCACTTGACTCCATGTCTGGTCATCCCTCTTTCTGGGTGCATATGATCCTAGACTGCAACTCAGTAAACTGGTTATGAACAGTGTCCCTTGTGCTGCTTTGGAGCAGGATGGGGAATCTGGACAGCAGACGATCTAAGATCACTGTCATTCCATCATTTTTGAAGGCTGTGGGCTGGGTGATGGCCAGGTGTCTCAGCAAGGGTTCACTGAAAGGCAGCTGCTGAATAAAATACCTGGTGCAGCTTTGATAGTACTCTTTTACGGCTGAGTAAAACTCTGACACCCTTTCTTTAGATAGCCATTCTTTTCCATGTCAGCAATGAGGGACCTTGCTGCATCGCCTGTAAGACAGATGAACCAAAATATTTGTAAATACTAGAACACCAAAAGGCCTGAAATATTCTTACATTCTTTGAATTTCTACTCATATACACAAACAAAATGAAAGCCTCTTCACAAGATCTGCTGACAACAGACATGAAAATGAAGTTACTGTATAAGTATACTCTGATCATGATTACAATACTAAAAATTCTTCAAAGTCTGTTCTATAAAATGATAGGAGAGCAAAAATATAAGAAAAGAATGACACAGAGAGAAAGAGAGAGAGGAAATGCATAGAAAAGAATAATATATTCCATAGGCATTGAAAAGAATAATATATTCTCCAAAATGCAGATAGAGGATGGATTACATACTGAGTGAGCAAGAGAGAAAAGAAAAAGTTAAGTGTCTAACAAAAGCTTGTTCAAATTAGTGGGCTAGAAATGTGATGCAAAAGTGCTGAACAAGAGAGAGAGAGAGAAAAAGAGGAAGAGGAAGAAAGGCAATGCTAATCAGAGAGAGAGGGAGTGGGGAGAAAAAAAACAGTTAGCGAAAATAAGCTCTTACCTATCATCAAATCATTGTTGCTCTTTATGTTGTAAGGCAATTCTACCTCACAAACCTGTTTGCCACTTGCTGCACATGGCTTCACAAACTTTACAAGAACGTCCTTCAGGAGCCAAGACATCGATCCATACAGCTGAGTCACCCTGGGTGCATCAGATTAGTTGGCTGTCAGGAAAGGCTCAAATGTTGAGACTGCATAGTCCAGAAAACTTACATACAGCTTGATTGACAGGGAGGTCAAACTTTCATAGATGCTTTGGACCCGGCACTTGGCATAGAAGGACTTCTTAGTTTGACTGTCTTTCTTTTCCTTCTTGAAAAAAGCTCTCAGTGGCGTCCAGTTTTCAATTAGCCTGTCAAGGCACCAAAACCAGAACAGGGTATGAATTATGAATAATCCACAAGATACAAAAAACAAAATGCAGATGTATTATATCCTGTTTGCATGGACAGCATAGAAAAACTAAAAGTATAAAGGGCTTCTACAGCATCCTCTTTAAGAACTTGAGTGGATTGGACAAAGTGGCAAATTAAGATAAGTTAACTCTTTCCTGGAAATTGTTTCAACAAAAAGTAAATTTGATAAGTTAACATTGCTGTGGTATGAGCAGGGCATAGTCTATGTTGCGTTGACAATTTTGACAAACAGTCTTGAATTTGCCATCCTTGGTTTGCTGACACTTGAAGCAGTGGCGCCTTTTCACAGTAACAGGATGGGCTTGGTCTGAGCCAGCAGAGTGATTCTAGCAGTCTGGATTGATATTTTGATGCCTGGATTACTAGATGCAGCTCTTCTTGCCACCTCTGGCTGAATGAGCGCGTCACCGATGGCACGCAGAAAGTTCTTTGTCTGGTCTTTCTTCGAATAATTTCTGTCTTCAGGGTATTGAAGATTCCACAGAACATATGCAGCAAAAAAAGAAATGTCCTAGAGGTTCAGGAAATACGCCAGTAGCCACCTCCTCGACTTCCTTCTTCATTCATATATTTTGGTCACCCCCTTTTGTTTGATTATACAAGAGCATTATTTCTGGTTCTTTTTTTTTTTTCATTCGCCACAACATCTTGGGTAATATGCTGAGTAGAGAGCAGCACAACACTCTTCCTCAGTTTGGACATATAAGGGTAATTTTGTCCTGAAAAGCAAAGAGGGATGATTCGGGTTCCCATCCTCTCATTTCCAGCAGTTCCATAGGAATACAGCGTTTATTTGATGTCATAGTCCCTATTAGGATGGTTTTTCTTGCCAAGAGGGTTTGGGCAAGTGGGTAGGATGTAAAGAACCTGTCACAGGTAACATTACGGCCACTGGCCAAATATCTTTCAGCAAGAGATGTCACAATGTGATGGCCCAGTCCATGAAGGCCAGCAGTCTCAGATGTTTCCCTTCCCAAGTAAGGTATTATGGTCAGAGGAGCAAAGATCAAGATTTTACATAAAATCTAATCGTGCATGTTATAAAAGCCGTAGCTCCACTGTCATCCACTGGACTATACAGGCCTAGGGCTTGGTGTAATGGAATGTGCGGGAAAGAGGAAAGTACGGGCGAATATTAGGCCTACGGGCCAACATCGATACCAGTATTACAAACTCACTTCATTCCGACCTTTCTTCATATAATAAAGCAATAAAAAAATATCGAATTTGGTATCAAATTCAGGACTCGTTATGACCACAGAGACCGAAAACACTGCACAGGCCTTTAGTCACGTGATACAAGACATACAATAGCTGAACACACAACAACATACAAGCAGCCAGCAGTAGATCTATAGAAAAGTTATCGGGGCCATACGGCCCCGACCAGGCTTTCCCGGTGTTTCTGCAAACATGCACGACACATACCTTCAATATAAGTTCACTGTACCTACAAATTGGGCTCAAATGTGCTGTTTTTTTTAAAAGTTGTATAAATATGGCATACAAACAATGTCATAAGAGCCCAGCTCCAGTAATCCAAAGATAATTAATTTATGCATGTTTAAGCAGGGCTCTGGGGCCGCACAGCCTCGACCGGGCTGCTACGGGTTAATCACTTCCTCTCTGCAGAGCCCTTATGTAACATTCTATAGAATCTAGACCTTTTCTCATTCTTACAGCATACAATCACAGCAAAACAATAAACTTCCAAAAACAAACTCATGCAGAGCAAACAATGCATGTAATAATTTTACAAAAACATAAAATTCCAGGAGCACAACTGGAAGTCATTAAAATAAACATGTAGTCTTACTTGCAGACATTCTGACGTGTAACGGCATTCACGTGCAGGGTTCAAAAGTTGCACATGTTCATCAATCTTATCATGTGCTCTCACAATACATGCATTTCATCTAATTGGTCATCCATCTCATAAGCAGGTTAACAAAGGGTCAGCAGAGAGAGGCGTGATGCAGAGCTAACAGGTTCTCTAGAGGAGCAGTAATACTAATAATGTTATAAATGAATGATGTTACGACAAAGATGAGGGGAGGGTATTGAGGAGGTTTACATCACTTTTGTTAATTAATTAGTGTGGGAAATCTGCTATTAAATGGGTACAACATTTGCCTTCAAATGGAACATAATAAATGGTAATACATGCGGATAAATCTATGAGTGGACCTACAGGGCTTTGGACAAGGAATGGGGTCTACTATGTGACACCAGGGCAAGTGTTGTTTGACAGGCTTTGCACTAAGGCAGGAAGCAGAAAAAGCAAGAGGAATGATGGCAATACTGGGGCTAACAGGGTACATTTCATCCTCTCACAGATTACACTCTTCTTCATGCCAGTTCTTCAGGCCACCAGAATGTAGATGAGGCAGGTTGATCCATCCATGTAATATTTCTTTGCATCAGGTATTAAGTTGATAAGTGTATCAACTGGTCAGTGTTGCCAGAGTGCTATGATCAGGGCCTGTAAATGGCAGCGGCATTGTATGCTCCCCAGGGAGTTGAGAAAGTCCTAGAGTGATCAGGTCTGCTGGGATAATAGCAGTGCTATGTCGTGTAAGCAGGCACTAGCCTGGATACTAGACTTATAAACCGTGTTGTTATTATTATTATTATTAAATATTATTCAAAAGTCATACCTAGCAGGCAGTTTTTTGTTGACTGGAACTGAAATGTTTGTAACAATCTTTGAGAAACCTCTCCTTTTGTGAGACTTTTTCTCATCCTGTTCAATGCTTAAACTTTCTGGATGAACTCCTTTTGTTTTGTCTGTGATTGTGCTTTGATATGCACTTAAGAAGATGAGATATACCATATATTAACCCTGATGGAATGTAAGAGCAACAGAACTTCTACATCCTATGCTCAGATGAGCAAGATGTAAAAGCATTGTAAGGACTGACACAGTATGGTGAGTCAGTATTGATTAGCATCTGTTATTCAGCTATTAGCTCTTACAAAAGCAATAGAACTCATTCTGTATGGTCCCACCAACTGGGGCTAAAGCAAAGTTGGAAAGTTACATGAATTTCTTTTTTGTAGCCACAGATTTGGCATGCTGATATGCACTTTTACATGACAAAGCCACAGGACAGGATGTTTTGTTTTTATGCATGCAATAGTGTTGACTTCTGATGCAGAAAACCTAGCTAATGAATGTTTCAACAACGTTTTTTCTACTTTTGCTGTAAATTCAAGTCAAGCGTTACATGCCAAGGCTGGACCACCATTTCAAAGATACATATCAATAGATGTGCAACATCTGTCAAGGAGAGAAGGCCTAATTTCTGATGTAACCAGCACCTAAAAAGGACTTCTGTTGTAAAAAACAAACAATTCCTTTCCCAGTCTAGACTATCCCATAACTTATGTCACAACAACTGCTATTAGGGTTAACATTTGTGTTCTCTCGTATGGACATTTCTGCTGCAATCTGTTGTCCACTTAGTAATAAGAAAATAGAGAGGATGATAAAATGTAGCAATCTTGCTACAATAAGCCATGCAGGCAGCATAGATTTTATTCTGCATACATCTTTTTTGGTTATCATCCACTCATCACCCTCTGTCTTTCACAAGACAATACATTTCTTGCTTGCAAGCTTGTCAGTCCATTCAAGTGGTAGAAATCCTTTTATCATGTAATAGATGTGTTTGGATTGTACATATTATTTTTGTCTCGTTTCCATAGGGTACAGAGGTGCTTCATTCAGAAGTATTTAGATAAGATATAACCCTGGGTGGGTCTGGGGAATATATAAATAGATCCACTGTCTCCACCTACAGGAAGTGTAACCCCTCCACTGGTGGGATGTCACCCATGGTCTGTTGTCTTCCTTAAGTGACATCTGTCTTTCTCCACCAGGGTGTTGGGGTATACCCACCACTGCCAATGCAAGGGATATAACCCTCACGATCCAGTAATGGGTAGTCTTTCTCTGTTTCTTTTTTTCCCTGCCTATGTGATGGCTAGTATATCTCCACCAGTTCTGAGAGATAGGCATACTCTGGAGCTTGTTCACATAAACTTTTAAAAATGAAACATAAGATTATATGTATATTTCTCAAATTATTACATAAGACTGACCACAAATACCAAACCATCCATTCTTCATTCACCTTTAAATGAGAATTGCCTCAGCAAGTTAGCAAACATGCCCCGGTCACAGTCACATTAAACTGGCCTCAAGGTTAGACAATGCATATCCAAATCACAAAAATTAACATCATAAGAATGGCCACAAAGATGTAGCAAAACATTAATGTCCCAGTCACAATCAAAGAATAGTAATCACAGAGGCCAGGCAATGCCGGCTTCAGTCATCTTTATAAGAGTGGCCACAAAGGCCTGACCACACATATCTCAGTCATTAGTGAATTAAAATTACTACAACAGTTAAGCAGTATATGTTTCACTGCATCAGGTGAGGGTTCCCTTCTTCCACAGTTCTAATAATTAATCCACTCAAAGAGCTACTATTTCCCTAAGGCCATGGGCAGGGATTTAAGTAGCTGTTTAAAGAGACAAGCATGGGGCTCAGAACAATAATACTATCCCTTTCGGTATCATAGCTGTATAACGCTCATATATCATCAAAGAAGCACGGTCCACTTCATTGCATTGCTCGAGAAAAGGGAACACATTTGATATGCAATGACTCAGTGCAATGTTCTTTATGTGTGCTTCCCTATCTTGACTCAATGCATTACACCTGATGTATTCCCCCCTCTCTTGACTCAATGCTATGCACCTGATGTCTGCTCTGTCCTCTTTTACTCATTGCAATACACATGGTGTGTAATCCCCTCTCTTGACTCAGTGCATTGGAATTTATGTGCGCTCTCCTTTCTTGACTTAGTGCATTGCACGTGATGTGTGCTGCCCTCTCTTGATTCTGTGCATTGCATCTTCTTTTACCCAATGCAACACATGGTGTATGCTCCCCTCGATTAACTCAGTGCTACACACGTGATGTGCATTACCTTCTTTTGACCTAATGAATAGTACCTGAGTAGGGCTTCATTTTCTTTCACTTGCTGCAACACGCATAGAGTGTGCTGCTTTCGATGATTGTTACTGTCTTTTGCTATGTGGTGATCTCATATAAGTACTGTTATTATTATTATTATTATTACTGTGTACATGTGTATTGCGACCAAGCCAATTTTCTATGTTACAGATAATAAAATTATCTTATCTGATCTTTTCTTAAAAGGAGTGGGATGAAAAACACAGAACTACTAAGCTATCCATTAACACCATGGTGCCCTAAAAGGAGTAGGAGGAATACAAAAAACAACAGGAGGGCCTTAGTGAAAATGAGTTGCATAAACTTTATTATATATATAATTAAATCACATTTAACCTACTACATCTCAATACAACTACAATAATCATACATGTTATTATATTATTTATCAGTATGGCTATACATACGTATATTTTAGGTGGATTAACAGCAGTATGATAACATTTGCATAGGATAGCACAGATGGATGCCATTTAAAACAGGTAAACATTCTTCCTATTCACATGGGAAAGCACATGCAGATATGCACTCACTTCTTTCAACAATCATTGGCTTTTTCTACAAAATTTGAATAGAAAATAGGCCAAATGTCAGAACCTGTTAAAATCATGTCTAGAAATAGAAGTGTATAGGGAAAAAAAAATTGTCATTGCCTAAGAGCCAGCTTTATGTATCATCATTTTTGGTGCAATTTTTCATCAGTCAAAAAAGCTGTTATTTAACTCCTTAATCTGCTCAAATCACAGTTTCATCCAATCAGTAGTTTTTCATGAGATATAAAACCATTAAACATAGAGTCATGAATTGCCTGCCAAAGTCCGTTTTTTGTTTCTTTTGTGAACTTTTCCAAAATGATGTTATGCAAAAGAAGCTCTTAGGCAACAAGTTCTGACAATAAAAAGTAAATGATCACAGCCAAAAAAGTAGTTTCTCACAGTAAATCTTATCATAATAAAATTTTAGTACACTCAAACATTCTGTAAATGAGAACCTTTTATACCAAATGATTGCTATACAAAACTTTACACAAGCCGAAACATCCTACTAGCTTTTATGAAATACTTAAAACACTTTAGCGCATCTGGGTATTTCATAAAAAGTACAGTATGTTTGAATTTGTTTAGCTGATTATCAAACTTCATGTTTTGCACATGCGTGATTATATTCCAGAGCGGCTTTAGCATACGTTCATACACAATGTGAGATCATCTCTTGTCCTTTCAGTCTCCATTTTACTTCATCTCATTCAGGCCGCTGTTATAAAACCAGACAGCTCTTTCTAGGACATTTCAAAGCTAAAGAAGAATACAGTAACAGTCAGTGCTTCACAAACATAAACTTAGTTACCAAAAGCAGAGGGACATGTAATTTTCCAGAGGTTTAACTTCTTTACCACCTGGGATTACTCCTAAATTCTTCAATTTTAAAGCAAACAAATCAAAAAAATTTGAGCCTTTCATAGACATAATTATTTTTCTCTAAGGAAGGACAATACTAAGTCAGTAAACAAGTAAAGTGTCGTAATAATGCAATTTCTTCCATGTTTTTCCTTGTAAAAACGTTAATATCACAAGCCAGAGAATTTCTCAAGCATATGGCAGTCCAGGAGTTAATGAATTTTGTGCATACGGCAGTCAAGGAGTTAACTAATTTCGAGCATGTGGCAGTCAATGGGTTAATGCTGCTACAGATAGTAATTAATGTTCTCCCTTATAGCAAGAACTGGGAATTTGACATGCAGCACAGCAGCAAAACAAATAATAAATCTAGCTAACACCAAAGCATGATTTGGTAATCTGCCATTTTATGGAAAAGGTCTTTAAAAGCCAAAATCTCAATTTTACATTAGAAATAAAGAATACATGTAAACCATTGCATTGTGGCTCAGAATCTCTCTATCAATCAATCAATGTCCCACATTGTTGGCTATATCAGCAATATAAAAACTTCAAGACAGAAATCCAAATGGATAAGATTGAAATGATTTGCTCTACACAAAGGTGGAAAACAATAAAATTGATGTATATGGTCTTATCCTGTAAAATGACAGAGATGTGATCACTTTTCTACAAACCACGAAGTCCATTACTGAAGAACAAACAGAAGAAAAACTGAATACACATCAGAAGCCATGGCATCATGATACCTAAGGGTGCCAGATTTCCCCTGGCTGAGATCTTAAATGGAAGGAGTGGAGTGCAACGTGTTAAATAAAATTCTATTAAATGCCGCTTGCAATGCTGAATATAACTTATAATAATCCTGGCCACTGTCACATGATGCTGCATTGATGTATATGAGGTCAAGCACTTCTCGTTAAGTCATGTGAAATATGATTCTATACATCAAACATATGGCATGTATATAGACATGTACTACCACGTACTGTATTCTATGAGTCCGTTTCATGTGACATGTTTTGAACATTTTATGGAGGCAGCAAAATATTAATCTAATTCTTCAGGCTGTCTATAATCCATTTGAAATGGTTCCATAAACTGCAGAAAAATTATTGTATGGATGACGATACGACTTGAACAGATTATAAAGCTTAGTAAGAGCTTATGAATGATGAAATCAGGAAAACCTGTAGCCAAATATATGGTACCCGAAACTGGCTTTTAGGTGACAGTACCCAAGAATATTTGTCTTGCAGCATGTCAAAACTAAGACAAATGTCCCTTAACAAGGAACTGAGATCTCAGATTCTAAGGATGATTTGGGCCATCCACTGTCAAATTTTTGTATGTTACAGAATTAGAGAGTAAACTCATTTTTGCACACAATAATACTGCTCTTACTGGTGAATGGCTAGTAATTGTAGTCAAATTTGAGTGTTTGTGAGACAGAGTAGATGACTTTTATTGTGAAACATTATTCTTCAATCACAATTATCTCAGATTTTGTTCACTTGCACGCACAAGGATGACCTCTAACCCCTTCAAAAGACAGTATCTCAGATCAGAAAAATGCTGGCTTACACTTCATTTCATCTAATGAAAGTCTACACACTGTAATTTCATATCATACCATAATTTGATGCAATCAAAATGCAACATCAGCTTCATTTTGACTGGCAGGAAAAAATTTGTACAAGATACCCTGTAGATTGTCCTATAATTATTAACTGCATGAGAAGGAACACCATCACCTTGTCTAAATTGGGCAAAGTGAGCACACACAAAAAAAAACAAAACGTATGAGACTTCTGACATTATCATTAGCCGCACTTTTCTGAATTAAATAATTTAAGCATGCAAGCTTTGAGAAACTATTTGCAAATATGATAGAGCATACCATGGATGCAGTGCTCACCTCAAGTGCAAATGACCACTTTTTATGAATATTACACACGAAGTAGCTCCCATGTATAGGTAAACATCACATCTATGGTTTATCATAGAGGTGGACAGCGCTTACATCCTTTCAGAATCAGTGATGAAACATTTGGTACCATAAAGTCTTTCTAGTTTACAGTGCTTAAGGGCAAGTGCGGCACCCTGTAGGGGTAAAATTGGGTAAAATTGTAAAATGAGTTTAAGGCAGTTTCTTAAACAGCGACATCTCCTTTATCGAATCCTGAAGTTATTTTCAT
>JAWQUT010000514.1:87234-99223 GCA_033807755.1 Ellobium chinense
AAATATGGCGTTCCCGTTAGCACGCTTTGTACGATCTTGACAAACCGGGAACAAGTGGAAAAAGCGGCAGCCTCTTCATCTATTAAGGTACTACTCAGAGCGATTTCTTAGAAAAAGAAATAACCCCATTTAAAATACTTCCCCAATATGCCATCTTTAGTTACATCCCCTGTTGAATTACCCTCGTGACCTCCCTAGTGGTGCTGGCTCGCTCGACTACGGTTGACCCGCCTTGGAAATCGTTAGTCGAATCCTGATTTCTCCAACTCATTGGGGTGGTCCCAGCGAATTGGAGTTAAGCGGACTCGACTGTATTTGTATGTTACAGAAATAGGGAGTAAACTCATTTCTGTACACAATAATACTGCTCTTACTAGAATAGCTAGTAATTGCAGTTAAATTTGAGTGTTTGTGAGACAGAGTAGATGACTTTTATTGTGAAACATTATTCTTCAATCACAATCTTTTCAGATTTTTTTTCACTCGCATGCACAAGGATGACCTCTAGCCCCTTCAAATGACAGTATCTCAGATCAGAAAAATGCTGGCCTTCACTTCATCTAATGAAAGTCTTCACTGTAATTTCATATCATACCATAATTTGGTGCAGTCAAAATGCAACTTCAGCTTCATTTTGGCTGGCAGGAAAAAATTTGTACAAGATACCCTGTAGATTGTCCTATAATTATTAACTGCATGAGAAGGAACACCATCACCTTGTCTAAATTGGGCAAAGTGAGCATAAAAAAAAAAAAACGTTTATGAGACTTCTGACATTATCATTAGCCGCACTTTTCTGAATTAAATAATTTCAGCATGCAAGCTTTGAGAAACTATTTGCAAATATGGTAGAGCATACCATGGATGAAGTGCTCACCTCAGGTGCAAAAATGATCACTTTTTATGAATATTACACACAAAGTAGCTCCCATGCATAGATAAACATCACATCTATGGTTTATCATAGAGGTGGACAGCGCTTACATCCTTTCAGTACCAATGATGAAACATTTGGTACCATAAAATCTTTCTAGTTTACAGTGCTTAAAATCCTGCTCTGTTTCAGCAAATTAATCAAAAGCCTTAATAAAAAATAGTGTGCATTTCAGGCATATAAATCCAAAGCCTTGGCACTAAAACTCGTTTTCAAAGAACACCATCTCATGAGTCAGACAGATTATACCATTGAATTTTATCCACTAGTAAAAGTAATGCATAGTTGCATGTATAATAGAAATCTAATGAGTCACCTTGCAACACAATACAATCATGACATGAAAGTCTATCTTACTGACAATACCACCACACACAGAGACACTGTCCCATAACCTTTGACAGGAAAATAAAAACTCATGTAAATATGTTGCACTATGTTCTCTACATGATTGCTAAAAACACTAGTGTAGCATAGACCTCCACTAATCACAAGATAGAATACACAATGTTAAGAGAATGCTGATGGATGGGGATGGTATGGGATATAAGCTCCAAAACATTCCTGTAATGCAATACATGGCCAAATAGCAACTCCGCTTGCCTATATACAGTGATAAAGGGAAGAAGGATTGGCTATACAGTCAACTCCACTTAATCTCACTCTTCTGTGATGGAAGTTATAAATCATCAGTGAATTCTGTATGCAGATCTCACTCCTTCCTGTTATAAATCAGTGACTTTTGTATAGAAATACAGCATTCAGTTAAGTGGAAGTTGCAATTCTTTGGATTGCAATTAAGTGGAGTTGAGTGTATATCCACATGAGACTTCGTCATATGATATGTTATCCCTCTACCCTGTAAAAATCCTTTCCATATGTTCAGCATCAAATCCGAAGCAACCTCCCCTCCTCAGTTGCCTGGCCAGAAGACAATTATTGGCTAACAGATATTTGGTCAAATGGAGACTTGGTCAAACGAGTATTTTGTCATAAATGAAGAAAATAAATCTGCATTTCTTCAGTTGACTAAGTACAGCGAACCCCGGATCTAACGAGGCTGCCGAGAACGACCCTCAGTCCTCCTTGAAGCCAAGGTCTCGTTGAAGGCAAGGTCCCTGCAGTCATGTGAAAACTGGTCTATCTCTAGTGAGAATCTTAAGCTAAAAGGGTACTTAACTTTTGCACTTCAAAAATATCGCTGGTTGCGACCCTTGACTCCAGACACCATTGGCGTGACAACATGGCAAGATAATACATGTACCATTTTTTTTTTTTTCAGTTAAATTAGTCGACAAAACTGTAAATGTTGAGAAACGAATGGTTTCAATCACCATCTCTGATCTGTGATTAAAATTTCGCTTAGCGCAATGACTGGTCCAAACAAAAGGCTTGGCCAATCATCAGCCGAGCATATTACTCCATCATTCCATTGTCCATTCCCCTCCCTTTCCCTCGCCCTTGCATTGCAGAAACTTCAAAGGCTTTAATTACTCTTTCCGTTCGCTGATCACTCAGATGGTCTTATCTCTTTCCTCCATCCCCTCCCTCCCTGCTCCGCTCCTTTGCACACGCAACTATTACCAGTAACCTTTCACATTCAGTCTTGTAAGTTGTAGACTGTTGTTTGCTGTTATTATGCAAACCTTCGGGAGTTGCTCGCCGCTGACAGTTTTATTGCGGGTGAAAAGGACGTGCGATGGCCTAACTTCAGGTCAATGATCTCGTTAGAGCTGAGTTTGCTAGAATTTTGTATTCGTTAGATCAGAGTTACAACCTATTACAAATAAGGGGAAAAAAGGGGGATTTTCATTTCTCTAAATGAATGCGAGGTCTTGTTGAATCCGAGCTTGTTGTATTCGAGGTTCACTGTATATCCTTGGCCAACATCCATTTGACCATTGAAAATGCCCAGGTCATTATGCACACTTCTGAGAGAAGGCTGAAGAAATATTTTTATCCCAGAGCAGATAAAAGAGTCCATGTGTATCTTAGCAATTACAACCTGGCAGGAAAATAATNATGAATGCGAGGTCTTGTTGAATCCAAGCTTGTTGTATTCGAGGTTCACTGTATATCCTTGGCCAACATCCATTTGACCATTGAAAATTGCCCAGGTCAGTATGCACACTTCTGAGGGAAGGCTGAAGAAATATTTTTATCCCAAAGCAGATAAAAGAGTCCATGTGTATCTTAGCAATTACAATTTGGCAGGAAAATAATAGCTGCTTTTTTTTTTTTTTACTATCTCATTATGGATCTTGACCTCCTAAACAAAATGCTGCCCTTATTTAGGTCATTTTGGAAGGACAGTGACATGATGATCTCATTCCATCCTCATGCTTAGGTTTTTCATATAATCCCAGCACATCCCCCTTCCAGCCTATGAGAATAGGCAATTGAGATTAAGCTCAGACAAGCAGACACTTAGAATTGTTTCACGCCTAGAACATAAAGTCAGTACTTAGAAACTCTCAGGAATGATTGGTGGCTTACAAAAAAGCAATTATAGAATCAGCTTTCTGTTCAAACAGCATTCTATGGCTTGACATACATCCAACATCTCATAATAAAAGGGTTTATATTCGTTTTCCTGCCAGCATAGCCAAAATCACTTTTTTTGCAATGTCATGATCTACATTATTATAAGCTCATCTCTCAACAGAATATTTTTGCAGAGCTGTAAATGCCCTTAACATAGTAACAGTAATGAGACTAGAATTTTGTAGTTAAGAAATATATATTCACAATGGAACATTCTTACTCAATTTTCTAGAAAAACAGATTGGCAAAGATAAACCCTTTTGTCACGAGACATTAGAAATGCCCATAAGAATGTGATGCTGATGATGATAATGATAATAAGATGATGATGATGAAGCTGATGATGTTGATGACAATAATAATAAATGTGATGATGATGATTATGATGATCATGATGATGATGGTGAGGTTGCGTGGAGGTTGTGTGACAGTTAGAATATGTGTGTTTTAGTTAGTGATAGTAAATAGTCATGGTTTTCAGTCTTGTAAAGAAATTAGTGTATACTTGCTGAGTCCTGTTCAACTGTTCACCTTCATTGTTACCGTTCGCCTTAGTTCCGTTCCTTTGATATTTGTGTCTGTTCAAGCTTTTTCATGACTATTGATCATAATTATTTTTTTTGAATGACATTTCATTCTTAGTTCATTTATTTTCTACACCTGAAGAAGGACGCCATTTCGAAAATTTGTGCATTAAATTTGTTAAATTGTTATAGTTTTCTTGCTTTACTTATTTAGATCCAGTGCGGATAAATGTTTTGCAAATAATGATGATGATGATGATGATCATGATGATGATGACAATGTGGCAGTGTAAAATTTCTAATGAAGATCACAACAATAATCATTAATAATATGCTTCAAAAGCTATGGTCTCTACAGGCATATCGTGTCAGCAGTTGATTTCACATATTTAGTTCTCTAATACAGTGGAACTGTGATAACAAATCCATCCTTCAAACCAAGCTTTTAACAGTAAATTATCAAGAGTGTTGCATTATCCAGAGTGCTTTTTATAAGAAACAAAGCAGTTGGGACTGTTAAATGGAAGTGTGTTATCAGGGAGTTGTGTTAAGTAATTGCTGGTTGAAGTAACTGCTTTGTTAACAGTTCCAATGTAGCTTAAGAGGGTGTGATTTAAGAAGTGAATACTAAGGTACATATGATGAGTCTTTTTGACACTACCAGCAATGAAATGGGAAGTGGGATAGGTCTATTTACTTCTTAAAAACTTGTACATCTGATATATTTACATCCTAATACTGTACAACATCATAAATGCATTGCATAGTGCATCTACAGATATCTTGACACTGTCTGTAAGTACTGTAATTTTCTCCTTATATTTTGATTGAAATGGCATTTGTGCATAACTTGTTTCTACTTATCAAAAAATCAACTTTTCACAACATTAACACAGAATAGGGACAAGCTCAGCTTAATGTTACATGAACTCACATCAAATGCATCATAATAAGACTGGTTGCCTGGTCAATGGTCGCACACAGAAAAATCGCAAACCAAATAAATATATAAAAGACATAGAATTTAAAAAAAAACAAAACTGATGACACATAGAGTAAAGGAGCCCCTTGAGACCACTTCTCACACTACTACAAGCATTAGAAACCAAACGGAGAGTGGCAGCACAGCGTTTTTTGGCATAAACTGAAGTAAAATCTCTGGCAACAATACCACACAAGATGTGGGTAATCTCAGGCTGCTATGCCAAGCTGGACGCTCGATCAAAGCAAAGGTGTTGAAGGACTGCTTTGAGACCAGGAGACATTTATATGTGGCCATTAGGGTCAGATTATGGATCAGGGTTGCAAAACAGCATAACACTGTACATGTAAAATTCTTTTTTCTGACAGTTTATCAGACAGTATGCTACAGAGAATATTGTTATTAAATTCCTTGCTGTCTGGCGTGTTGACGTGCCAGCCGTCTGTAACCATTTCTCTATCAAATGAGATAAGATTGGAGTCAAAACAAAAAAGTGCAAAAATATGGACATGGACTAACCCTGCCCTAAATTTTCAAATTCAGATTTTTTTTTCACCACAATCTTTTAAATACATGCGCTTTCAAAATGCCTCGACTGAGCAGCACCATATTACTTGTGTTCATGTAACTAAACATTTATGAAAAACGAAAAGGCGCGTGACTTATGTGTGAAAAGAAAAGTGGCCACAACGTCTGACCAAGTGCATGGGGTTCCTTTACTCTACTGAAAACAGGGGGATGGGGGGGAGATCAGTTATATTTAAAATATTTATTTGGATTACAACAGTATTTTGAGTCTTCTTTAAAAAAATCTTGTACAGTAAATACTTCAAACTCTGCTTGAAATGGTCATGTGTTCTTAAAACTCTGAGAAGCTGATTCATAGGCATTAGTAAATGCTACATTTAAGTAGCAAAATGGCATATAATAATATGTGAAATGTTCAAATAAAATATTCCTTTGGCAGCAATGAAAATACAAGAGCTGAGAAATGTTAATATATTGGCTCAGTGATTTTTTTTTTAAAGAAATAAAGGAATCTTTATGCATTCATTTGGCTTTCAAAAAAGGTTAAGAGAAATATTCTGGCTCCAGTAAATCTGTATAGCAGCACATCTAATAAATATTTTTCTTGCAGCAAAACAACAAAAAGAAATATAAAGCAAATTACACTGTAATTTTTTTGTGGCTTTCACAAAGATAACTAAAGTAACAACTTGTGTGAGATTATTTCGGTGTGCAGCGCTGAAAAAGCAAAATATTAAACAACATACACTGTAATATTTTTGTGGCTTCCATAGTAGTAACTATATATATGTGTGTCAGATTATCATTTTGGCCTCAGTGAAAATTATAACTTAGAACCTTCTTGTGATAACATATTGTTGGCTTTAGCGTGTACAGCTCAAAGAAAGCAAAATATACTACTATATTTTTGTGGCTTCCCCAATAACAATTAAAGTAACAATTTGTGAGATATATTTCATTTTGGTCTCTGTGAAGACTAGACTAAACTATAACATCTCCTTGTGAAAATATCTCATTGGCTTCAATGTGTACAGTACAAAGTAAACAGTGCACATGAAAAAAGGAAAAGAAAAACAGAAAACCACCTCACATTTAAAATCTAATTTGTTTCGCATCTTCTGACTTTTTCTATTATGCTTACAAATGTTTGCACAGAGAATCTGGAGTTCTCTACAAATTTCTCAAAGCCCCAAACAGATTTATATCTGAGGAGTTGAGCCAGAGCTAGGAAAGTTGGGCCTTCAGCTGAAAAAATAGTCTTCAGAATTTTACCATCTCCTTCCCCTACAATACCGGTAAGCAAACTACAGATGCATCTTCATGCATAAGGCTCTTCAGGCCTATTTCAAAACAAAGAATAACAAGAACCTCCAAACTAATTTTGGCATAGATAAAAAATACAAAACTAATTTTTTCAAATAAATTCATCAAATCATTCTTCATAACAATGTGATTTTTATCCATGCAACATCATCGGCTCACATAGAATGATAATCAGTTACGAAATTTCTATGCACTTGACTGTTTTGCTATATTAACAACACTCACATTAAAGCTTCTTTCAACTCTGTGCAGTCAACTTGGCTTAATCACAGCTCCTTGGGAGCATGGGAAATGTTGCAAATAAATGCACTCTGATTATCCAAATTCTAGTCATCAAGGTGATGTTTTATGAATACAATATCATTTGTGATTGATCCTAATAAAACATTATTGACATGGAATTTCACTTTCATCCCACAGTACATGTTTGCAAAAGACGCTATCAAAAGCACATGTACTGGAATAGCACATTTATCTGTACACAGCATTTGCAAACACAAGCATTTCACCACAGCGTTAATGGAATGATGCTTAGTATATATATAAAAATATTGCTGCTAGAAATTTTCATAAAATTAACATCATGGAATGACATGTTGATTTTTGTTCCATTATGTAAAGTGCTAACGAAATACTATTATACTCAGCAGTTAATGCCTAGATTGTCATTTTATCTCCCTGCATTTGTAAAAAAATGGCACCAGCTGTATTATACTTGTCACTGTAAAGGATTTAGCGTGAGACATACATCCATGTACAATCATGCATCATCACGTGATACCACACTGACATATCATGACACTGACTATATTACAGAGTGATTTCTGTTCTAACATACCTTAACACCTCAAGACTTTGAAAATCAAAAATTCACAAAACCACATAGTAGTTGTCTCGAGCAGTTCCTATATCAAAACTTTACTTTCAGCTTACACATTCTACCCACTTAAAATTATGATCTGGCATTCTACAGTTTCATGTGACCCTGTATTATAGTGCTTGTGAATAACCCTAACATGAGTGATCTAAAAAGTCTTCATAACGGGCTTGTTAAGTTGGAATAGTGTACCATGTTTCATCCTACATCAAAACAAAATGCAGGAAAGTTGCTCACAAGGAACTCTGCAATGCACTTCTTTAACCCTTGTTATATGGTGACAAAATATATTCTACCATTCTACTATTCGTTTGAATGGAGCAAATAATATATAAGCATCTCCTTGCGGAGCGCTGAGCGCAACGATATAGAATTTTGCACCCCCAGTGTCACCTCACTGGCCAGCAGACAACATGTACAATGGTCATAATCCCAAAGAAAGGCCAACAACCAGCCCTGGGGTACCTTATACTAAAAATGTCAATTTTAGCCTATTCTGACTTTGTAGGTATCTCTCTCTGTCTGCTCAAGTCCCATAAGTTGAGTATGTATACCCCTCTAAACTAAGAAATGATCTACAACACTTGGGCCATCTTAGATAGACCGACACAGCAGTTATGCAAGCTCACTGAAGAGCTGGGTCTTCAAGCTTGTAGTCAAATATCAACGATCAAAAATATTTGGTAAGGCCAATTCCCCTCTATAAAGTCACAGCCAATAGTTTCTGTCTTGCGTCAACATCACCCATCAGTTTTCACAGCTCGTGATCCTGTCCTTCTTGTGATGAATGAATGTTCAAGGAGTTCTGAAGCACTCGGTCGCTTTTCTTGGTCCCTGTGAGTATAATGAAAGAAATTCTCAGACGCTGTCACATTTCCCTCACATCCCTACTATGGGTGAATCTGTAACATCCCCAGAAGTGATGGTATCTGTCACTAGTGTCAGTCAATGTTAATAAGAACCACAGCCTAAATTTCCACAGGTCTTTGTGGTTCAAGTGAGTTCCAAGTCCTTTGGCAGGCATAAAAAGCACATAATAGAGTGGGGTCCATCAAAATATGTTCCAAATTTTTTTTTAACTTTCTGTCTAGATATAAAATTGCTTCATTATAGATGTTTGCTCGTCCCTCATAATTCTGCGTCGGAATATAAGATTTGAAAAAACCTCCATAGGTGAAATTTAGCGTCAAACAACTGATGCTGATGCTAACAGTTGTCCTATGATCATCATCCTCACGGGAGAAAATATTCCGTACACTGGGTCTGTAGTTTTGCACAGAAATCCAATGCAGTCATGGTGAAAAATTGTTTAGAATGTTATATGTGCATGCAGCCTCAGGAAATGATAGTGTTGCCCCTTAATTATCACAGTCAAACTGAGGGTAAAGATTTCCTTACCTTGTGAGACACAGACTGACAAAGTCCCTGGCATCTTGGGAGAATTTGTCGTCAAGAGTTGGTACTGGGCGAGACAATGATCCGATTGCAAATATGGCAGCCATTGGATTCATATCAGCCCTAGAATAAACAGAAAAAAACTGGATTGGATATACTGCTCACAGAGATATGATGCACTCATTAACAGCTCTGGTCAAAAGAAGACTATGGAAGACACAAGAAAGGTTTGTGACCTTTGGTGTACTGTAAGGAGATGGCAAAAGAAGGGACAACACTGAGTTTTGAGTGAGTCTCCTAGGATTCCATTCACTTTTCAAGACAGTCTCAGAACTATTTGTGGTATTACACTGAGTACTGTATTTCACTTAACTGATTCATTCCTACTCTTTAAGTGTATATCCAATACAAAGAAAGAATTGGTGAGCACTATGACAGACAAGAAAGCAAAAAATAAGATAGAAAAATCCTTTAGATTATGATTCATCAACCTATGCAGTTTCTTGAATTGATGTCTGATACAGTGATAGTCTCCTCTGAATCATTATCTAATTTTAGAGAATTCTCTGAAGAGTGTCATCCCTGGATCTCATTAAACAGTGAAAATACATCAGTTATGGAAGTCGTGATAGGATGTTTTTCTAGAGGAAGTCTTCTTATCTGTCTTTGCCACTGATGACAGACATCACAGTGACCATCTGATGGAAACTAAGGGATAGGGCTATTCTAGATCCATGTTCACTTTGGGACTTGCAAAGTATTTTAAAATAATACAGTAATAGTTTAGCATAAACAATTATTCTATGATGCATCAACTGATAAAGAATGATAGATAAGATGCATCAAATAATGTTTCAATGCAAATCCAAGTTTGGACTCACCATGGAGGCTTCCTCGTTGCCATTTCAAATACTGTACATCCAATGCTCCTGTAAAAACAGAAAGCAAGATTTCATTATTCAAAAGGCAAACAAAACCTGTAATTTAAATCATCATATCATGCAAAAATGGACTGGCTGTTTTAAAATATGACATTTAGCATATCAATGCTTAATCAACTTAACATCTACTGATTTAGCTAAAATAATAGAATAGGTAGCAAACCACTCCTAAAATGTGAAAAATTTTGAACACTAACTTTGATGCTTATTTTTCCAGGCACAAATCTTGGTATATTTCACAAAAAAATCTGTACACCAGTCACAACAAAATGAGGTTTCCAATAACGTGACTAGTCAGTTTATAAATTAAAACAATATGTCATGCCAACACATCTATCAAAAAAATTTGCTTAAGCACTATAAGAAATTTTAATACCAATGTTAACAATGCCTTAAGAAGCTTAAAATTTGGAAATTTGGAATTGTATACACAACAAATCTGCAGACTTACAAAGTTGAAATTACCATTTCACTCAATACACAGTGAAGAACTGTCTATCTCATATGGAAAGAGTGAAGAACTGTCTATCTCATATGGAAAGGTTATCAACTGATTTACATTTTTTCCATGACCTGACCCTTGTAGTGTGAGAGTTGGATTTACTCAGTCTAACTGCTGTCTACACATGATCACTCAGTATGCTCTGCCCAAACCCACAGAAATGAAAGATGGACTTCACCACCTGGTATCAAAACAAGTAATCCGACAAGGCAATAACATGGCATTACATACTGAAGCTGCCTTGTGCTCTTGCCACACAGAGGGCTTGGTGTTACAATAGTTACTAACAGTTCTATAACAAGAATATTTCTCTTACCAGATATCTGACTTCTTCCCATGTCCAGTTTCATTCACAACCTCCGGCGCCATCCAAAATGGAGTTCCTTTCATAGACTTGAGGATTTCTGTCTGTGAGATACTCAGGTTGATACACAGTCTCTTGGCACAGCCAAAGTCTATCAGCTTTATCACACCGTTGGGCATCAACATAACATTGGCTCCCTTTATGTCTCTGTAAGATGGAAACAGAGAATGGAGTTTTATTTGGTAAGAGTTTGCTTCCTGCTACTTATTTGTTTAAAAAATAAAATATTGTTACTGCATTAGACAATGAATAAGTATGGAAGGGAACGCAAACATGGAATCTGGGAACACAAGGTTTAAAGTTAAAGAGAAATGACAGAGCGTAAGATAGAAAGAAAAAGACCTTGTCCTCGCATGAGGATGTCATAAACTATATGCAGAGCACCGTGCACTCACATTTCCATTTCAATTTCAGAGTGGATGCAAATATCATAACCACTTCTGAAATCATGAGCATGAGTAAGCATTAGATAAACTTCAAAAATTCTAGAATGATTCAGCAATTCATATCATTTGAAAAATGAAATTTTCTGCATGGAAGGTACTTCATGACTCACAAATCTTGATTTTAAAATGGACTGCAAGGTCATCAGTTTATCTTTATACATCACACTGTGGTCAAAACTTGTAAATATGGAACTGATCTAGACTGTATGTTAAAGTGCCTGCTTCCATAATTGCCAGAACAATAAAAACCTTTAACAAAGTATTGCAATTACGTGAATGCCATGATTATGCAGACTGCAAATGGTGGGATCAACTGTATTACCTAAATTTTCAGAACAACACTGCACAGAGAACATTCTGAGTCCATATACGTTACTGTACCTGTGAATGACGTCATTTTCATGAAGGTACTCCACACCTTGCAGGATCTGTTTTGTGTAGCGTCTAAAGACTGACTCATCCAAGGCACCAAACCTTGCTAGGATGCTCGCAATGGAACCACCAGGGATGAACTGCATGAAGATGCTCACTATGTTATCCTCCAGGCTGGTGCCAAGATAGCTGGTGATCAAGACAAAGGAAATACCATAAAATTTAGGAAATACAATAAAATCTCACAATCTCAAATA
>JAWQUT010000514.1:99901-158044 GCA_033807755.1 Ellobium chinense
CGTCTAAAGACTGACTCATCCAAGGCACCAAACCTTGCCAGGATGCTCGCAATGGAACCACCAGGGATGAACTGCATGAAGATGCTCACTATGTTGTCCTCCAGGCTGGTGCCAAGATAGCTGGTGATCAAGACAAAGGAAATACCATAAAATTTAGGAAATACAATAAAATCTCACAATCTCAAATATCAATGAGACCAGTTTCAAATTTGAGACTGAATGGTCTTCAAGACTTTGAGGTAAATTTAATATGGGATCATAGTAAGGGATCAGAACTTTGCAAAAGATCCTGGGGACTGGAGATCATAAGGTTCTAGACTGACAGGTTTTACTGCTGGCCCTTACTATCTTCATATTATAAGCTAATGCAGTCAGGCTCTCTCCTGCTGATGAAAGTATTGCATTAAAAAATACAAAATGATAAATTGTATAATGCATATCCTGTCACACTTCTCTAGAATCAAGGAGGCAAAGATCTGGTAGGTCTACCACCAAAATCTAGTAAAGGGAGGCAGAAAAATATTCCTTTTCAGAACAGAACAAGGAATTGCTGTGTAGGGATAAGACAGAGCTTCAGGGAACCCCCTCATTTCGAAAGACTGGAAGTAGTGGAAGAAAACTGAAGAACATTTATAATTAAAGTCACTGTAAACAGCTAATGTCATTGAGAAGATAAAATTTCTACAAATATAATACAGTGAAACTCGAATATAACGAGCACGGATAAACGAGTTCTCGCATGTACCGAGCAAAATGAAAATCCCCGTTTTTTTTCCTTCTTTGTAATAGTAAACTTGCCTTTCATATAACGAGCACAAAATCCGCTAAACGCGGCCGTAACGAGGTAACCGACCTGCAATTAAGCCCTCCCAACCCTTTCGTTTGCAATAAAACTTTCAGCGGCGAGGAACTCAAACGTTTAGGCTACGTAACAATTGCCAACAATAGGCAAGTCTCGCTGTCTCGCTTATGTAATTTACCGGTAGGCTTACCGGTACATCTAGTTGCGCAGTAGGCCAAGAAGCCGGGTAGGGAAGGATGCGGTGGAGATGTGACCATGCGACGGGAGGAAGATGGGATTGATATACTCGGCTAATGATTGGCCAATCCTGTTGTTTAGACCAATCATTGCGCTAGGCATTTTTATTACTTGCGTCTGTAGACAGAAGGTCAGCCGGCCTATTGCGCATGTGCGGAAAAAGCAATCAGCTGTGTTTTCATGTTCTCGAGCGAGACCGTGTGAGTGTAGGTTACCGGTAGCCTAGACTTGTCTAGTCTACATCTCTAAATTATCAGGAAATTCAATTTCTTTGTGTGCAGTCCTGTTGCACAGTCCCTGTGTTAATCAAACTGATCCACAATCTCACATTTGTCGCTAATTGCTGAGGTTTAGACTATATTCACAGCTGACCCAACATTTATTACGCGCTGTTTATCTTATTCTTTCGATATTTTATGTCTGACCCGTTTTCCAATGTAAACACAGCTGATTGCTGTTTCCGCACATGCGCATTAGACCGGCTGACCTTCTGTCTACAGACGCAAGTGACAATTTTGATTTCAATCATAACAATTGCAGAAACGGTGATTACAATCTGTCATTCATTCGTTTCTCGACTCTCAACATTTGCATTGCTTTGTTTACACCTGTCGATGATGGCATGTTTACCTGGGTAGACAAGGCGCTTCCGCTTTACCGCAGCGGGCAGTCTAGTCATGTTAGATCTAGTATAATGGGTCTCCCTGACAGTGACACTACTGACAGTTTTTACATGATTTTCAATGGACCATGCGTGTAACGAGCCATCGGTTCTAACGAGCACCGACGGTCGGTCCCGACGACCTCGTTATATCCGAGTTTCACTGTAATAAAGACAATTAAGATGATCTGTCTACTGGTAAAAAGTGCTCTTATACCAATAAGAAACTTGAGTCTCATTGAACATAAATCTGAAGTCAAAACTTACCCAACGATATTAACATGTTCCAGTGTTTTGAGAAGCTCTACCTCCTCCTGAACTTTTTCATATTCAAGCTGGGCCTTTGTCTTTTCCATTGTGGTTAGCTCTATCTGTTTTACTGCTATCAGCTGCCCTTCATTAGTCAAGCCACACCACACCTGTGAAAAAATTTCATAGTTTGTCACAGAAATTATTTTTCTCCAATGTCCAGATATGTCCAACTCTCCTTGAGTGGCTAACAATGTATGAACTTCCCACTGATTTAGTAGGGGGTATTAATCTCCCATCATACATCATGCTGTGTTGTAAAGTTTTTGTACTCACACGTGAACACAAATACTGTCATCAAATTTCATGTTTAAATCACTAGCACAAGACTATGAACTTCCCAATGTTTTAGTGGAGGGTATTAAACTCCCATCCACATGTGAGAAGAGTTATGATCTGTCGCTAAGTAACCGGGTATGACCAGATCATTCTTTGCACACAAAAGTCTGCATTTGTGGAATATAGCCCAAAAACATCTACATGCAGGATTTCTTTGAAAGAAGATTCTTCCTCTGAAAACATTTCTTTTTTATTCTTCACAACAGAGAGTTTCCTATTTCCATCTGCCTATAAGATCCTTACCTCCACTGTCAGTGACAATTAATATTCTTCAAATAGTAATGAGAGAAGAGAGAGGTTATGACAAATTCAGAAGACTGTCCTAACGGCAGAAAGCTTACTGATAATAAAAAACAACATTTCAAGAATATGAACTGCCATGAAATGAGGACCTATCTACAGTTTCTGTAAACTGGTGTAACTGAAGACACTTTAAAGCTACAGAGTTTCATTTGTGGCAAGCCTACATGACCACTTTGATCTGAGTGACTTACAATGCCAAATGCTCCACGTCCCAGAACATTGCCTTTCTTCCACTGTATGGTGTCGTCCCCACCAGACTTGATACTGTCCACAGTGCATTCACTACCAGCAATGCTGCCACGTCGACTTTCAAATGGCAGGTCTGTCGTCTGGGTCAGGATAAAAAACTTTATATTTGAAAGTCACAGTTTATAAAATATTACACATTGTACATATTTTGAAATCTGGTAATACTATACTTTATTATTTGCTTCAAGAATACCTGTGAATTAAACTATACAGTTTTCACACAGAATGCAAGTGACTTAGCATGAACTAAGTATTCATATCCAAATGATGAAAACACAGTATAGCATATTTTGAATACATCCAAATATATTCTATTGTCTCATTCAAGCAAGGAGAGCGGATGGTAGAATTAATTATATCATAGCATCATAAGGGTTAATGACTGTGTTAATTTCTTCCTGGCTGTGACTAGATGAGGGTTTTACAACAGAATTCATTACCTCTGCAGATAAGGCAGCAGCAAGCAGGTCTGGGTTGGGAATATGTTGCAGCAATGCCTCTGGTTCTTGAGAAATACCATAAACAGTAGGTTCAGCCTGAAAGAGAGAGGAAAAAGATTTCAAACTGATATCTCTTAAAAAGAAGGATTGTTATATTTCACAATTCATTATCTCAGAGCAATGATGATGTTGACTCCACTTGATACCTATGCTTAAAGGTAACTTCTGCCTGACCACATATGTGTTAAATAGGATTTTAGCAACTGTGCCTGACAGCAGTTGTTTGTTCTGCATCTAACGAAGAACATTTACACAGCTGTACATGGGAATGCCAACATCCTCAGCCTCTTCTTGCTTTATCATCCTCTCATGCCAACTTAAAAACCTAAAGAATCACTTGTAATGTACCTTCTCAGCATCTGTTCCACCGGCTTGTACATCCTTGACCTCTACAGACATTTTGGTGGCTGTGCTTCCATCCTTAAGTTCTTGGAACTTCCCCTTTGACCGGAAGGAAGCACCAGTTGAGGCCGGCCTGGAATCACTTGACCGCAAAGAAAGTTTAGTGTTCCTGGATGGGCTCTTGGCTGACCCGCCAAATCCGTCTGTGCGCTGGGCAGTAGCATGTAGCTCCATGTGTTTGAAGCTGTTGATGACTTTGGCAAGCTGCTTTGCTTCTTCATCTGTGATGGTATGTCCCATTTGAGGCTGAATGGAGAGAAAAGTTTACAAGGAAACTTTCATAATCAATCATTAAAGGTCTCTACAGCCTACAGAAAATTGACAACACATGCTGAAGAGATGACTGGAAAGATCATTATCACATTGCAGTCTTCAAGAATACCTTGTCTTTTGCAAACAGAAGCTCCTACATCAAGAGCACTAAAACCAGATGCGATTTCATCTATTAACATCCCAAACAATTCATTCATTCAATACATGGGGCTCATCAGGGATTAATTTCTTGACAACAGTACTGATATAATTATAACAACAGAAGACTGCATTGTAAATATGCATGCATTTCATCATTCAGATGATCTAAAGTTGATGGGGATGAAACATCCAATCCACTGTTCTAAAATTATACACATCCTGATGATATTCTGTAAGATATTTATTATGTTTCTTCACGTCTGTAATGGATTCTCCCATATTTGAAAAGCACTCTTAAACTGTATTCTTTTGATTTACCACTGGCATTTAAGTTGACACTTTTATCCACCAGTTTTTGGATTTTGAATGCATTCAACACCCAATGCTTATAAGAAAACACAAGATAATAAAATGGTTGAAGGTTGACAGGCATGCCTAAGAAATTTTCTGTTTTCCAGTAATTCTTCCCTCTGAGATATATTTACATTGCCCAGCAACCAATTCTGTACAGAAAAAGCATCTTTCCATTAATCTGCATGTGTTTCATGATGCAATAAGGAGGGGCTTGTGTGACCAAGACTTGGTCCTTGCATCAAGTTTTTCCATTTGCCCAAGTAACAGAGGCTTATGTGATAGAGGATGATGTCCCTTAAGTTCCAACAGAATGATACAGACACCCCTTTCAGATAATGTATTATTCAACTTTCAATTAAGGTTCTGGTCATGCAAATTCAGAAGTTAATTTCAAGAATGTAAGCTAGGTGACGTATTCTGCATTTTGATCGCCTCAGCATGATTTTGTTTGACACATCTGCTGCTAACAATGGAATTAAAAGATTCATACCAATGTGTTATCATTCTTCCACAGAGTACTGGCTGGACAACTTAACCATATGGCTAGAACGTTTTTAACATAAGCTTATGCCCACCACAAGTGTAGTGGCTGTAAGAATTCAGACTTTGCATAATCTAACCATGCGGGTTGTGTAGGGCAGGCAGAGGCCTTACATCATGTTGACAGACACTTGAAAGAAAGACTATTTTATTCAAATAATAGGGTGTCATATGGTTCAACATTGTTTCTAGGACCATCCAACTTTCCTTTAAACTCTCAAAATATCACAGTCGCTTATCATTTTCTTCAACCAAAGCTGTTAATCTGCATCCGTTGTTAACTTACTGCAAAGTACATGGATTTTTTATTTTTAGCTGGCCCTTTAATCATCTACCCATTTAATGAACAAAGGTACATACTTTAATTAAAACAGACTGAAATTCTCCATATACAAGGTTATCACCAGAAAGTTCATTGTAACTTAATAGTGCTTGGCCTTGTGATCCCCACAATCTCTGCTGCATGACCTAGCACTGACCATCTTATCGCATCATCTTGAAAATTGACACTACACTGACTCTATAACAGCATACAAGTTTAATGCTAGAATCCCCCAGGTTGCCATCAGTACAAGAAAAAATCTGATACTCATATATAAAGGAGTAAAGTACAGGTGAGAATTTGTTCAATGCTAACTTAACAAGAGTTAAGTTTATCACAAATGACAAAAGGTCTTACCATCTCAATGCGTTGCCTCCTGCGTTCTCTGGTGGATAGTGACCTCCCCATCTGTGCTCGTCTGGGACTCACCTCTTCTTTCACCAAAGATCTACTTGATGGTGGTGGTTTGGAGGAGGTCGATGTTGAACCAGGATTGAGATTCTGGGAATCAACTGTTGGCATCATATCCGTCAGACTTTGATCCACTTTGGGTTTCCCTTCGGCTGTATCCACTGAGGACCTATTCTGCCTCAAAGCATGGACAGCACTAGAGCTGCCTCTACCCACATCTGACAAGTCGACCACAGCCTCCGCAGACTGCTGCTGAGCATTGTTCACAGATGAAGAGTGGGCATGGAAAGGAGAGTCATTTTTCGAACTAGACATTTTCAGCAGCAGATTTTTATCTCCTTCAGTTAAGGTATGCCCTCCAGAGTGGTGCTGATTCCCAGCATGCTGGTTGAGATTTCTCAGTGTGGATGCCATTGATGAAGTAGTGGACGACAGAATCTCATCAATAACATCATCAATGTCTTCTTCTTCACCATCACCTTTTCCTCTCATTCTTTCGTGATTGCGAGATTCTGAAAATTTAAACTCTCGTTTTGGTTTGTCGAGATTCTTAAATTCTTTCAAGCTCTGTGTTCTCCTAACAACTTTCCCTGAGGGTGTATATTCATAACTCAAAGCTGTCCTTCTATCATCCACATCTTCATGAGCACTGCTTTCATTTTCATACTCCTTTGAGACTCGAACATTGCCATTCTTCTGCTGCCCTGAGATAACAATATTTCCTGATATTTCACAATGTTTCATGACATCACCAGAATATTTTGAACATTGCTTGTTGTTACTCTTTCCACCTTCTTCATCAACATTATTGCCATCTAGAAGCAGCGATAGCTGGCTGCCCTTAAAATTCTTATCAAAGGCTGAGATGGCACTTGCAGTTTTGGACAAGAAGGATGCTTCAGGAATAGGCGTCAGCTTGCCCAAGAAAATATCATGCTGAATGGCATGGTTATTGTGGTAATTCTCGTTATCGAAATGTTCTTTCTCCTCCACATTCTTGTGATCAGGATCATTGTGAACATGTTGAGTCATATCCAGATTCATAGGAGGAAATCCATCATCTTCCACCAGGGGAAGCTTCATTTCCAGCAAAGAGTTCTCCCGTCGCTTCATTTCCAGGAATCTTGGGGAATGTTGCGTTATCTTTTCCCGGAAAACTTCTAAATGCTTATTTAGCGCCTCTTTGCTCCTGTCCTCTGAGCAGATTTGACTCTCGTCATTGTCACTATCTTCTGAAAAGTCTGAATCACTGATTGCAAACTTTACATCCCTGGCAATTTTGATATCTGACTTGTCCCTACATGTCGCTGATAACTGCCATCCAATGCCGGAAATGATAGCTGTGTCAGGTTTGGCTGCTTCCGCAGTTACCTCCGTTTCTGTTGTGTCCTCCTCCGTGGCTTCCTTGGTCTTCTGCCCTTTTCCGGATTTCTTGCCACCACTCTTTGGCCTTGGCTCCTTTTCTGCCTTTGTGTCTTTTCCTTTAGTGCCACGTTTCTTATTGGCCGAAGACTGTCTTGAACTACCAGAATTTGGTCTCTTGCTGGATGAGGCAGAAGCTTTCTTTTGATTCCTGTGAGAGGTTTTGTTGGTTTTCTTCGTTTTGACCAGGGCATCAGTGGAAGAGTTCTCTATCACCTTGATGTGAGCTTGCACAAATTCTTCAAAGGGATTAACAATCACCGGAGTGGAAAGCACCGGTTCATTCTCTGGAGGGATAGGTGTCTTTGCAGTGGATATACTGCTTGGCGTCTTCCCAGAAGATGAGCCTGAAGATGACAGAAGTCTGATTTTTACAAGTGGTTCCATATGCTGAGGTGGTTGTGAGGTATCAGAACGAGGTGTGGCAGTTGACGCTGCTTGACTAGTATTGACCTTACTTGTTCCTTGGTCTCTGAGATCAACCTTAGGCACAACCTGAGCACTTTTAGATTCTTTCTCTTCTTTCTGACTAGCTTTCTTAGCTGTATCGGAGTTAGTTTTTGACAATTCCTCTTTGCTGGGAGTTGTGTTAGCCAAGGGTTTGACATTTGTGACTTTGGCAGACTTTGAAACAGGAGTTTTCACACCTTTTGCTGGAGCACTCTTAGTATCTGTGGTGGAGGACGTTGTCAATGATTCATTGCTACTACTCTTTGGAGTGAGAGAGGATTTCGATGGTACTTTGACAATCTTTCCTTTACCTTGAGAGACAGTGGCAGAAGTTTTGGGCTGGTTTTTCATGATTGTTTTTTCAATGGAAGCAGCTTTAATGCATGATTTGCTTTTGGGGTCTTCCGATCCACCATCTGGAGCCTGTTTATTTGTAGATGATGTGGTTCCATTGGCCTCTTTGGCCTTTGACTGAGAGACAGCTGTCCTTTCTTCCAGTCTCTGCTTACTAGCACTGCCAAGTCTTTGTGATTCTTCTGTTACAACAAAGAGTCTTTTAAACTCATTACTAACACCCTCATTTGCTTTTGATTGGGTGAAGGTTTCTGTTGACTTTGCAAGACAATTAGAAGAGGTGGACGATAAACAAGACGAGCTAACATTAATACTTTTGGCAGTGGAAGAACACGGAGTAGTGGTATTTGATACTGATGGCTTCGTCTGGCATGAAACTTTCCCTTGCAAACTCGAATTCTGTTTGGCATCTGGCAAACTTTTCTTGGCTTGTGAAGACATAGTTGTATTACTCCTCGTTCCTAATTTGTTCTGGTCTATACTAGTCTCCCCTGGTCTATTTTCTGCCACTGTTTTGGGCCTCTCTTGTTGATAAGGCACCTTACCTTCTACTTTATGCTGCAGCAATGATCCACTGCAACTTTTGGTGACATCAGTGTCTTTGATGTTACCCTTCTCACCAGGTTTGGATTGAGCAAGGGCTTGAGATATTTTTCCAGCTGTGCTGCAACAATTCTTGGAAGCACCATTCTTATCAACATTGGCACTGTTTGAAAATGAGTCCCAGTCTTCAGTGGCCGTGCCAGATAAAACTCTAGCTTTCCCACTGAAAGGCTCCACAGCCCACTGCTGAAGAGATTGTGACTTATGGGGTGATATCTGACGCCCTTTAGGCTGAGAGGGATCTTGCTTTGAAATGTTTTTCATGGGGTCAGATTTTGATGCTTGTACAGAGGTTTTCTGTGTTAATTCAAGATTCCCTTCTGAACTGGATTTGGAAGTCATGGATTTCTTTGAGGATATTGGATCTGCAGCTGCTGCCACAAACTGAGTTCTGGGTGAGATGCTTTCCATACTCTGACTTTTATGAGGAGCAAGTTGCATTGATAAACTTGGTGAGGCCCTGCCTGAAAAGTCAGGCTTCTCATCTGACTTCCTTAAGCTATGACTTCTGGCCAAAGGCTTGCTTAGTCTCAAGTCAAAGTCTGGATCTGATTCAATCGAGGATGTAAGAGAGTTTTCAGATTTCCTTCTGATTCTCTGCTGAGGGTTTCTGATTTGTGGCCTCACGACTCCTTCACCACCACTGAAAGAACTCTGTACAGTGTGAGGGAAGGCAGCAGTTCCTGGCTGCTCTAAAAGAGTGGAAAGAGATGGATCATGCCGCAGTGATCTTGATGTCGACTGATGAAAATATGATGGATCTCGAGGAGATGGAGACGACAGGCTGCTGCTGCTTGTACTCGAAGTTGGGTCACTCCCTGAACTTGCTTCTTTGGGTCTGCTTTCCTCTAGGATGAATTCTTCTTTCAGTATCGAGCGGCAGCGCACAATTTCAAAAGGTGACTCCATAGAGCGCAGCAAGTCCTCCTCTGTCTGTGAAGCACCCTGCAAGATAAAGTTGTTAATTATCAAAGGTGAATGGTACTATTATGAATTCTTGGTGGCACATAATACAATTGTCTCAGCTTAATTGCAACCCTTCAGGATCTTGCAAAATGTTGCAAATTTTTTTTGAGTTCTTTACCAAAAAAGGAAATTTGGTTATGAAAACTATTGCGATTAAGTGAAAGTTGTAATTAAGCAGGTTGCAATTGTGAGGAATCAACTGCACTTCATTGTTTTCTTTTACCAATATCTGCACAATGAGATAACCACATGAGTAATTAGTCTGGAGATTTTTCACTGGGTTTGTAAACCAGAGAACAGTGGATTAAGAAGCTATCCATAGTCCAACAATGCTACTTCCATCAATCAGTAACAAGGTAACCAATCTGAGGCTAAAACATGACACTCCTGGGCAGCCAGAGAAAATGTTCTTTTCTACAATGATACAGTCTCAAGAAATTTGAAAAGGAGTCATAAGGCAGTGCCACAAAGCTACAGAGAGAAATTCAAAGGCTGAAAAATGTGCTAAATGAAACGGTTTTCCTTCCTTGAAAATTGTTATCTGTTTAGACCAACCAGCAAGAAACCTGACTGCTGTCGTCTTACATTCATTTGGAACATTTAAGAATGGCAGCAAGCGATGGCAAAATTTTCTGACACATTTTTCAACATACTGGTCTCTGCTGAATATGAAAGCTGCTTTGTCTTTTTTCTATTAATTTGTTAGCTAGTTAAAATGGGCATTTTTTAATTCAGATCTGACATTTGTTTTCCTGAAACTTTTCTGCATTCTGCCATCCCTGAACATAAAATACAAGTTTTCAACATAGAAATAATGAACACAACATACCTTCTTGTCCAGGCCACCTTTCCCGTTCTCAGCACGATTTGTGTTCTTTTGTGTTATGAATATGTTGCGTGATGGTGAACATCCATTAGAGCTGCGCTGTTGACGCACCTGCCTTCTTGCTCTAGCACCTGAAAATTCCAAGTGAATGTTTAAAATAATATGGTTTACTCGGTTAAAATGGTAATTCAGATAGGTGCAACTTCCACTTAATCACACATTGATCTCATAACAAAAAGCAATATTTCTATATAAAAGTTGCTGGTTAATCACAACTCTTTTTACTTGCAATTCTTTTTGTACTTCCAAAAACTTGTAATGAAATGGTGTTGACTGTAAATAGACAGTATCACAGAATATCAAACCACTGACAATGATGCGATATCTTCATTAAAGCTAAATGATTAAGATGCTAGGCACTCTATTTCCAAACTTTTGCACCTGTGGATGCTGTAGTGAATTTGAACTGAAAATTGTAAAGACAGTGCAGATGGCAAACACAAAAATACACAAAACAAATAAATGACTGGAACGCTTGCAACTGGGATTTTCATAAACAATAAGTACACCAGTGTTAACACTTGTAGCACTAACTGACCACGTGCTATGCAGCTCGCTGGCTGTGTGACCTAGTTTTACCAATATTATAGCGAAGCAGCGCATATTGCCTGATGGTTAGGACCCATTGCCAGCATACACGGCTGCATAAATACGATCGCCGCAGGTAGTGGTTGGTTGAGCAATGCGTATATATATACTATTGCCGCACTGAACGGTAGTGAGCACACGGTAGTATATTATTATATACTATTACCGCATCATGAGGGTTAAGAAACAAAGACCACAATACATTTCTGAGGTAAATTTTGTCACCCATATCAGGAATTAAACACATGTCTTTGTCTTTCTGCTGTGCTGCCATACCACCTAAAAAGCTGTAAGCTTCAATCACCTTTGAATCACTGATCAAAGATTTTCCTAAATTCACATGCTCACTGCTGAAACTCTATCGAACCATCCAACTGAATGTACTCATAAGTCATTTCTTTCAAAAAAGTATGATAATCCAAACAAACAAACCTCTAGTGCTGGGTAGTACAGTTTCACACGAGGCAGCCAAATCTCTCAGACTGGGTGCGGCTGGATCTGAATCTGATCGGCGATGTCGAACCATCCCAGCTCCACCAAGATTCCTTGGAATCGGTGATGTCCTGCAAAATGTAAGGTAAAACCTGGGTCAAATTGGGGATCAGTTTGAAATTACGATTGCATAACACCTTTTACTACTTTTAGGGAGGCAGAGTGGCTATGTGATTTGTAAGTCATTACTCAGAAATGGTCAAGTCTATGTGTTCTACTCTTGGGCCAGGCAGTTTATGCTGCAGTCCTTGGGAAAGACACTTCATCCTCTTTCCCCACTCGACTCAGGTGTAAATGGTTTTCAACCTTGGGAGACCAGGGCACTGCACCACAGGTAATCAGCAATGACCCTGTTAAATGTTCAGATTGAAAGTATAACACTGTATGGCATTGTAAATAAAAGAATTATAGACTAACTAAGAGTTATATTTTCATTTTTCTTTCTTCTCAGTATAGTGATCTTCCTTTTTTTCCAGCTTAGCTAGAAAATGATCCTGAAGGTGTGTGCATTTTGCCAGTTACATCACAGCAAGGCCAAGATAATTCAGCCCAGCCACCTGAGATCTCTTGCCCTGTGTCCAGTTACTATCATTCAATCACAGAATCCTTCATTTATCATTTCAACCGGTGTTTGATTTGAGCTTCTGGGTGGGAAAACTCAAAATGTCAGAGCTATAAAAAGTCTGCTGATGATGGGCAGAAAACATGAATGCCTCAGGGGTGAAAACAAACAGATCTGAAATGAATGNAATAACTGGAACGCTTGCAACTGGGATTTTCATAAACAATAAGTACACCAGTATGGAGAAACAAAGACCACAATACATTTCTGAGGTAAATTTTGTCACCCATAACGGGAATTAAACACATGTCTTTGTCCTTCTGCTGCAAGTTTGCTGCCATACCACCTAAAAAGCTGTAAGCTTCAATCACCTTTAAATCACTAATCAAAGATTTTTCTTTATGCACATGCTCACTGCTGAAACTCTATCGAACCATCCAAGTGAATGTACTCATAAGTCATTTCTTTCAATGAAGTATGATAATTCAAACAAACAAACCTCTAGTGCTGGGAAGTACAGTTTCACATGAGGCAGCCAAATCTCTCAGACTGGGTGCGGCTGGATCTGAATCTGATCGGCGATGTCGAACCATCCCAGCTCCACCAAGATTCCTTGGAATCGGTGATGTCCTGTAAAATGTAAAGTAAAACCTGAGTCAAATTGGAGAACAGTTTGAAATTCCAATTGCATAACACCTTTTAGGGAGGCAGAGTGGCTATGTGATTTGTAAGTCATTACTCAGAAACGGTCAAGTCTATGGTCTATGTCAGTTTATGCTGCAGTGTCCTTGGGAAAGACACTTCATCCTCTTTCCCCACTCGATTCAGGTGTAAATGGTTTTCAACCTTAGGGGACCAGGGCACTGCACCACAGGTAATCAGCAATGACCCTGTTAAATGTTCATTTGCAATATTACATAGTTACATACACAATGCTTACTATTCTATGTATTTGTATTAAGACTCAAAGGTATAACACTGTGTGGCATCGTAAATAAAAGAATTATAGACTAACCAAAAGTTATATTTTCATTTTTCTTTCATTATCTCAGTATAGTGATCGTCCTTTTTTTCCAGCTTAGCTAGAAAATGATCCTGATGGTGTGTGCATTTTGCCATGTACATCACAGCAAGGCCAAGATAATTCAGCCCAGCCACCTGAGATCTCTTGCCCTGTGTCCAGTTACTATCATTCAATCACAGAATCCTTCATTTATCATTTCAACCTGTGTTTGATTCTGAGCTTCTGGGTGGGAAAACTCAAAATGTCAGAGCTATAAAAAGTCTGCTGATGATGGGCAGAAAACATGAATGCCTCAGGGGTGAAAACAAACAGATCTGAAATGAATGTTTACGCAAATTGAAAAGGCAAACAGTTAGTTCCTTTATCATTGCTCATGAAGTTCTTAAGACTTTTTGAGTCCTGATAACATAAATAAATAATTGTTTGAGCAATGTAATATGTAACTCAGCCAAACCATTACAGGGTTTTCAGATAGAGAGAAGGTTGAGGTATATGGCTATATACCTGCTCAGTCTGGATGATTGTCCGTCACCAGTGCTGCTGTCATCATCCAAGAAAACAGAGCCAGAAATTTCACTCTGACGTCCCACACCTGAAATTCAAAATATTTATCACTTAAACGGTTTCATTGCAACAGAATGCTCTAAGCCTGAATCTAGAAGCCAAGCCTGAATCTAGGAGTCAAGAGTTGGAAGAACTGCTAAACATATCATTGTGGAAACTGGTGCAGTGCCACTTTTATGTCCTTAACCATCTCGTTTGAACACAGAAAAATACCATAAGAGTGGGAGTCAGGTTTTCTGGAAAAAATAAATGAGGACTCTCTTCATCAAAACAGCTATTGAGTACTCTCTAGAGAGTTTTGAAGAAAAGATGTGTGAGAGAAAATGGATTACCCATACACAAAGCAGGCTGGTGGTATCAGGCCCAGCAAAGCAAATACACTGCATGATCAGCTGACACCGTTTGGTGCTCTTGCATTGCTGGAGGTGTAACATTACAAGAGTCAATATAGAAAACACTGAATTCTTGAGATAAAGTGGTTTGCAAACGAGCCAAGCTGACTGCAACACATTACTGAAATTGACTGTGTGTAAATAATAAGACACGAATAGTCTGTAAAATCCTCATACCTATTTTGATGTCAGACACAGATCTTCCACGAGATATGAGCTGACTCCGAGCATCATCTAATGACCTTTGCACCTCATCAGAACCTCGTAATGGAGATGAGTTGCGTTCTGTGCTGGCTTGGCCTCGCATACTGGACTGCTCTGGACTTGAGCTCCTCCCAATTTGAGGTAGAATTTTGGTGCGGGATGTCCCTAACATGCGAGTGGTTTCTCTGTTTTAAACAAAAAGAATAAATATCTCCATTATCTACTAGTTGATGGCTAGTTACTTACCTGGGGGAAATTTACAGTCCCCTTAGAGTGGGATTCCCCTTTTCAGAAGTTTTCAGATGACCGAAAACTAATTTCTTAAGACGCAGAACATCAGAGATGAGTTTTTGAGGTTCGCACTCAACTGACTGAATAGAATACTAAAGAATTGGTAATTGTTTGCACAAAATATCATGGATGACTCATCCAATTAATACAAAATATACTTTCAAAAAGAGCAAATGGTTTACCAGTGAGAAGACTAAATGGGATAGTAAAGCCATTAATCTTATTACATAATGTTCGATGTGAAAGGTACAAATTCATCTGAGAGTCATCTTTTGAAAATGATTATTGCTGCCTCTTTACAGACAAAGATCATTTACACTAAATAAGTCAGTTCAATCTTCCGGCATCTTAGTATTGTGTTTACTGTTCTCTGGCCTTCCTTTTGAGTTATTCTTTGACCTTTTATAATCTGAGTTATTTTATCATAACTTTTTTAGTTCCTGAAACTGCAAGCAGTATGCCTTACTCATTTACTGACAAAAAGAGGTGCAAAATTCTACACCAAAACTATCTATGATTATGGGGCATGAGGTCTGTTCTTGTAAAACGAGAACTGCCTTGGTTATTGCTTGCCTCTTTACAGTGAAACTGAATGGATGGATTAACTCCATAACACACTGTGCTTGTAATCCAACATAACCTACCTTTGTAGAACAGGGTGTGCAGCCTTGAATGCCTCAACTTCCTGCAGTATTTTCTTCTCTGCCTGCTTGCACCTTTCCACACTGCTGAGGGTTTTAGCTTGGTTAGATTCTGTGGAATACAAAACAGAAACAATGGACTCTACAATGAAAGGAATGGCAAATGTAACATGGAGCCATGACAACAGGATGATAAAAACTAATATTAAGCAAAATAATATCAGTATTGTCTTGCATGTGAGGACTAGAGCATATTTTTATGAATTGGGCATTTGTCTGGGTATCTCATTTATAGGCACCATACTTTTATAACCCCGGTACCCAAAATTACTACAACACATTAGGTAATGTTGATGTGATCCCACATTCACAATATTCATAACATACATGTTACTTACTAGCTGCTGGCTCGGAAGATGTAGCTTTTCCACTACTGTTTACCACATTCTGCGAAGAAAAATAAGAACAGCAGGCACGTTACACATTACGAAAATTGCATCATCTATACAAAAAACACTAACAATGATATAGGAAACTGCAGACTTACAGAAAAAGACTGAATCACAATTTTACAGGAGATAAAAGAGATTTAAGCAATGCATCTAACTTTAGCAGTTAATCACTGGTATACACAGCTGGTGATCTTAAATCCATGAAAGCTAGAAGCTATAATAACCTAGACAGAGAAAGAGAAAACATTAGGCTCTACACAAAAGTCTCAAATCTGAATCTGATCTAGCCTGGCATACACAGTCCTTCTTTGTGAGACAGTAGAATTGTTTGCTGTTTCAGTGGTGGCTGAATATTCATTTTAAGTAGTAAATGTCACAGAACAGTCCAAAGATATTGACATCACTTGTTAGTGCAATGATATAAATCTCATCACCAAGAACAGGTGACTGCAATAAATCTATTCATCGTCACTGTGCTACATAAATGGCGTAACTCTTTTTTCACACTTTTGAGAAAATACAGGGAAACATATCTGAGGCAAAGCAAAACAGAATCAGTGTTTATCTTTGCAACTGCAATTTTGGTGGGAAAATACTGATGAATCCTACTTTTTTTAACTTGTCAACATGGGCCTTTCATAAGCAATATTGCACATTTATTCAAAAATGATGTCTGACTAGGATGTGAAGAATGAATGCTCAGTGAATGATAGGAAGGGTGTTGTATAAACACCTGACCATATCAAGGTAGAATAACAACATCAACTGTCTGCCTAAGAGATAGGTACCAGGTCATCATCTCTCACCAAAGAACAAAGCATACTCCACTAAATAAGCACTTTAACAGGATACAACCCCAACATCCCTCAATGTGCCAGCTATGTACCTGCACCAATGAGAAAGTTATGAACCGCTGATTTCAGTACTTGACACTAAACTAATTCAAAGGCCAATTTCTCTTCTTGACAATACTCTCAAAGTCTTCCAACCCCATCAACAAAAGAAACAGCAAATTTTATTACATGGCATTAAGCTGAACGACTCAGCCCAGATGAAACTGGATTGGCAAAGATAAAGAGAGATATTCAGTGAATCTAATGATTTTCCTAACATACTGTTTCTCCACATCTTTAGGCAAAGTTTCCATCTTCCTTTTATTGCAGAGAAAGATTTCCTCATTCATTCTAACTTACATCAATAATCACTTCCGGTCTCTTCTTCTGCACTGGCCCTCCCTTCTTCTTCTTCCCGTCATCAGTTTTATCTTTGTTTGCAGCAGTTGAAGATTCTGGTGCCGGGTTACTGCCCTTAGTTGCCTCAGCCCAAGCTTCTTTCAGGGTGTTTTTCATCTTCCTGGTCTTTGCCAGGTCGGCTGGGGTCAAGCCACGGTCATCAGTGATTGTGACATCGGCACCATGGTTCAAAAGGGTCACTGCTGTAATGTGATGGTCATTGTATGCCTAGGGATAAGGAAAATACCCACAGCAGTCACACATTTGTGAGTAGACTAACCCATTGATTATTTTACAACAACAGTAAGACCTGCAACCTGCCAGCCTTCATCATCACAGTGGGAGGGCTTTAGTCAAAATGAATAATATGAATGCTGAAACAACTACTTGTACAAGTACTGCAAAAATTATTAAATATTTCTAAAACATAAACCATAATAAACAAATCTGACCGCACCTCCTGGAGATCTCACCCGTTCGACTTAAAAGGTTTCAGCAAGCACAACACTTACCGTCATATGCAGGGGAGTTAACCCAGCAAAGCCTTTGACATTCACATCAGATCCACCTTCAGCCAGGGCCACCACATTATTGGTATTGCCAAGTTGGGACGCCAAGTGCAGTGGGGTAAACAGACGTTTATCTCGGAGTTCTGGGGAACACAAGATCAGATTAGTTTCAACAAACTTTCTTGTAACTTATGAGGAAGCATGAATTGATGGAGAGCTGATGACAACAGGCAATGTTCCTTGTCAAATATCAAATAAACAGCAGTCATAAAATACCCCCTCAATGGCCTTTGGAGAGACAAGAATCTTCTGGTATTCATTAGCATAAAATATTAGCATAAAATCTATGTCAATGATTTCCAGAGAATCTAACAAATATAAAGTCTTGCGGTTTTCATCTAAATTTGTGCAAATTGTCAAGTATTCAGCAACACAAAGCAAGGTGTATGAATATAACTAGGTTTATACCTCTTCCTTCCCATGTTAATACCTTATACCAGTCTGAAAACATGGCCAGGTAGCTCAAATCACAGTCAAAAATTTCAAGCACATTGTGCCTGGTATTACCTGCATTATTACAAATTACGAACATTTCACCACAACATGTATGGACCCATAAAACTTACTGAAAGTAAGAAAATTTTTAAGACAGGACATGAAGAAAAATAAAAAATCCTGAAAATTTGCAGCTGTTTTGCTTAACCAGTACTTACCAACATCCATTCCTCCAGAGACTAAAGCAGCAATCAGACCATCAGCACAGCCTGCACGGGACTGAGATGCATAGTGCAGACATGACCGGCCGTCATTGTCTGTCACATGGATGTTCCTGTTTTGCAAGGGAGAATCGATAAGATCAAACAGCATTGGTTGAACAATGAAGGCTGTGAACTGAGATTGCACTACTGTGGGCTCGAAACTCATTGTATCTCTCACAGATGAAAATTGTGACATTTGATGAAACATAAAGAAGAGGAAATATTTGTGGATCAGCCATCCCTACCTCTTCTCTCTTGCCCATTCCCCTCTCCTTTTCCCCCACCTTTATGCATGCATTTCTATTCCAACCACGACCTGAAGTTGGGTTTATTATGATAATGATGCAAAAATATAAAACTCATGTTCATTTCTTTGTATGTGACTAACTTACTGACCACTTACAATCATTTACTGATAGCCTTGACCTCTCCTGGTGAAGGATTAATTAGGGGTTCTCATTGTACTGCCTATCAGGGCTTAAAGAAACATTCAGTGGAACTTCAAACATTATTCCCATTGAGGAACAAGCATCAACTGTTATCTGCCCCATCTGAAGTGCCCTTTAACTCAGGGGCATGAGTATATGAAGGCAAATTCTTACTAGTGAATCACTTATGGTAAACATCTATCTCCACAGCCAGTATGTTATGGATTATGGGTCCAAAGCAAGAGAAAAATATCTAGAAGAAAAATATACAGATTCTTACGCTTTGGCATTTATAAGTTCCTGCACCACCTGAACTGGGCTGTAATATCTGTTGAGCTGGTTGCTCATACGCTCAAACAGCTGCACATCTCGACACACAAGCATCAAAGGAGTCAGGCCTTCAGCATTTTGGCAGTTCACATCGACATTTCTCTTATTGGTCTACAAATCAGACAAAAGATTGTGTTAAAATATCTACTTGCTGGTAACCCAGAACAGCTTTTCATCAAGGACCTGAGCACTACAGAGTAAAGCAAAGACGAAGAACAACCTAGCAGTCAGTCCCCTCAGAATGCAGAACACATTACTGCATCATGTCCATAAACTAACCAAAAATCAACATTGGCCAACAGACAAAGTGAAGAGCTCAATGCAATGTACTGTAGCCTACATTGCCAGCAACATTTAAAACCTCCCATCCACAGACCACAGAACAAAATGTTACTTTCATAATCAGATTGTCTGCAATTTAACTTAAATATAAACTGTTAATTCTACATTTATTTCTTAATTTCAATAGGCGGAGGCAATATTCCACAAAAATGTGCTTGTATTATTTGCCTAAGTACTTGTCAGACTTGGATCATCACATGAAATAATTACAATTTACTATCATAAACATATATATCGGAAACAAACAAAAAAGCAATAGATGGAACCTGGATCTAGCTAGTGAAATTTTTCTTTTGTACTTACAAGTATTTTTCTGACAATGGAAAAATTTCCTTGCCATGCTGCTTGCAACAAGAAGTGATTGTTCAGCTCTTCCTGTTTCTCCACCCAGTCCAGCAGAACAGTTCTGATGGGTGAGAAGGCTGTCTCTAAGGCTGTTTGAGCCTCATAGTTACATAGTGTGGCATCTGCCCCATGTCTTAAAAGCAGTTCTACGATCTGTGAAGAAAGATAGCATTCTTGATAGTCAGAGGCGTTATCATAGGATAGTGTTATCTCTAATCTTGAGCAAAGAAAAGCGCAAGAACAATGCTTTTACACTTTAGAAACCCTACAGATAGTAAACAGTGTGAGCCAGATGAAGGAATGGGTAAATGTGACTTTATCAAGCTTAAGATTTCAATTCTACCTTCATGAATGCACACTCTGAGAAGCTCATACACAAGGAGGAGACACTTACCATCTTAGTTAACTCTCCATGATATCTGTCCACTCCCCTCCTTTCCATGATTTATCTCCTATTTATTATGACCTTCAATGATCACGATTATGTCCCTTGGACCATAAATTTTGCACTACCGGTAATTCATTCCCCCCTCCCCCTCTTTCTCTCTCTGTCTCTCTGTCTGTCCCTGTCTGTGTGTATGTGTGTGTCTCTCTCTCTCTCCGATTTTTATCCTTAGGTTCATACAGAACGTGTGTGCATGCGTGTGTATGTGTATGTGTGTGTGTGTATCTGTGGGTCTGTGGATTTGTGGGTCTGTCTATGTCTGTGGAGTGTGTTCACGTGCTCGTCCGTCTTCTGTATTTAGGATAATGTTAATGATAATAGTTACGATGACGATGTGTTGGTCATTCCCAGAGATAGAAAAAGAGACTGAGATAAAGAATGAGAGAAAGAGAGAAGAAAAATACTAATAGGAATAAATTGTTGCTAAACTGGTGTCCAAAAAGTCGTAAAAAATGAAGGTACTGTAGTAATAAATGGGAGACAAATCACGGATGCACTAATTCACGATTGTCATTTTACTGGTTGTTTCCCTTCGACTGCGCTGCACCCAGCCTAACTTGTGCGTAATTTTTTCGGATTGACCCCACTGACACCACCAATGTATCGTCGTTACTGGTTCCCTCTGAGAGTATCACCACCACTACATCAGCAATGGCAACAGCAGCAGAGACAGCATCACCACCACCACCACAACCACCATCACCACCATTACCACCATAACACATTATATTGTTACGTCAACCAGCACTTCATCATCATCATAACCTTTATCATTTACACCATCCTTAATACAGAAAACGGACGCACACGCAAGAGCACACACACTCACACACAGACATGCACGTACGCAAATGAACACACATCCGTGCGCTCACATGTAAAATACGCACACGTTTGCACACGCACATACGTGCAGACATCCACATTTGCACATGTAAGCTCACACACACGCGGCTGCAGGCAGACACAAAATATTAGTGGTTGAGGTCTACCCCATTACAGTCTGACTTGGATGAAACGAAATTCCGTGTGATCTTAGGAACACAATCAAGAGAATGAGAAGGAGAGTGAAATACACAAAAAGAGAGAGAGACAGACAGACAGACAGAGAGGAGGGGATGAATTGGTGTGAAATTTGTGGTGAAAGGAACATAATCGTTGAAAATGATGGTTGTAATAAATGGGAGACAAGTCATGGATGCACTAGCTATGGTTGTTATTTCATTGGTTGCTTCCCTTCGACCTTAGTTGTTCCTGTTTTGATTAAATGTTGTTTTTTTCTTATTCTATTGTTTCTGTTGACTGTTATTAGTTATCAGCAGCAGCACCTTCACCACCACCACCAACCCCACCACTGCCACCACCACTATCATCACTACAACCACACCACTATAATTGTGTTAACCCAAAATCGAAGACCAATATATCATCTTCCTAACCTTTACATACACTATCCTATATAGGATTTCTCTCTCTCTCTTTCTCTCCGTGAGAGAAAGAGAGAGAGAAATGATTTGGTGAAAATTTTACGGTAGAAGGGACATAATCGTGAAAAATTAAGGTCGTTATATATGGGAGACAAATCATGGATGCACTTCTTCACGATTGTCATTTCATTAGTTGTTTCCCTTCGATTGTTAGCCGCTCCTGGTCTTTGACACCTATTGTTTTTTCTTCTGTTGGCACTATTAACATTTTGTCTTATTCTACATATACCACTGTGATTTGGGGAAATTTCTTCCATCTAGGTTAAAGTACTTCTTTTGCCCGATCTTTTAATGGGAAGAAAAAGGGGGGTCAGTGCCCAAAATTTTTCACAAATGTCTTTCGAAAAAGATCACCTCAAATTCTGATTTGGTCCCCAATTTTTAATTTGGCTGGTTTTGACCGCGTGCGAATATATAGGCCTACAAATTTTATTTTTTTATCTAAAAGGCTCAAATTGTACTTGAAACTTTAAAATCCCCATTGCGTCACGAGTGATACACAAATCAGCTATCCACTGTCATTTTTCTCTCCACCAATCCTGTCAAGCTAAGTGTGATATTGGCCTGATCGACACATGCGAGTGGCGTCGAGCTGCATGTTTTAACTTTTATGATCACATGTTATGTCCAGTCTGTTGTGACAGAGTCGATTTCTTAAGGAAAATGCTTTATGCCTAGTAGAACCATTCAAGTTCATGGTGAGGTTATACTTTATAAATATACTGTGTAACTTGGGATCAAGGTTTACTTTGAAAGGTAAAGAAGGGAAAATTTGATGCACTAGGACTGTAAACTTAGTAAGGAGGAACGTCAAGCATACTGGTAGTTGATATCGAGGTCTTATTGTGTTTGGGCATAACCTTTTCTAGATGATACAGTTTATCTAAATGAAGATGAATGAATGACTGGGCAAAAGAGGAAACGAATGCAGGGAAGGAAGGAAGGAAGGCAGGCATATATAAGACAATATGACATTGAGCTGAAAGAGAAAGAGAGAAGGGACAATTAAATCTATCATTTCAAGGCACAGAAGATCAAAGCTGCAAAATGACCAATTGATTTCCCTTTCTGATTCTCTAATCCCAAACCTAAAATCTCATAGATTTACAATTTCACTGAAACAAAAAAAAAAAAACACCCACTAATGTATACAGGGGGAAAAGCTTTCAACACAATGCGCTTGGTAAAGCAGGATATACAGTTCCTGGGGTCGAATTAACGACACAAACGACTGAAGGATCATAAAGATGATACTGGAATAATAATAAACTACAAACCGTGTGACTGAAAGTCACTGTACTAACACACACAGGATTGTAAGTCTATTTTGAAGATTTCTCTCTAAAACAGACTGTGCACTTCAGAAAATTGCTAATTTCCTTGTGAAGAAGCCGATTTTTAAAAATAAGGTATTAAAATAAATGGCCATTGATACCAAAACGAACAAAGGCTGCTGTTTTGAGATTGCAACACAAATAAAGTAGATATTAATTCAGTGACTTAGATAACCAAGAAACTGAGACCTGAAAGTAACTAATTACTTTTCAAAGTAAAGTAACTGTAACAGTTACTTTGCTTTCAAAAAAAGTGAAGTAATTGTAACAATTACTAATTTTTCAGAAAAGTAATGTCATTGTAACAGTTACTTTTAAAAGTAACATTTAACATCCCTGGCTACAACACACTAAAAAATGTCATCTAAGAGCCTAAACTCATTGCTTCAGGAAACTACAACAAGAACAAAATTAACAACAACACAAACAAGACACATTCAACACTGATAAGTTCAAGCCGTTGATATCTGATATTTTGTATCCTGTTGTTGCTGTCTAACACTGTATCACACCAAAAACCAGAAGTGCAAAGACTATGACAACTTTATCTCACCTTTGAGTGTCCTCTCTTTGCTGCCCATATGAGAGCTGTGTTCCCAGTCCTCTTGTCTTTACAATCAATGTCCAAGCCAATGTCATCCTTCTGCTGCAAGAGCTGTTCCAGTTTTGCCAAGTTTCCATTCTAAGAAATCAAAGTGATATACACAAAGAGTGGAAGAAAAAGTTTTAGCATTTATACAAAAGGGCAAATCACATATAAATACCTCAGCACCCATGTAAAGAAACAGACAGTAATATTTCCAGACAAAAGAAAAACAACAAAAATATTATTTACAGTATCTCGGAATGCACAAACCAACCATATTTGGCAAATAACACAAAAATTAATTATGTTGTTTATGGTTGTGAACATTAGCAAGGGATTTAGTTCACAACACAAAATGTACATCATGCCCACAATGCAGTAGAGTAAACAGAGAGTGAGCTTACATCTCTACCTAATGGCACTTGTGAACAAGTATGATGAACTATTATCTGACACTCAGAATCTTCCAGAACCTAAACAGTGTACTAGTAGAGTTGACCATTAATTTTGGCATTGTCACAGAGCAATGTTATGTCTTTTATCCACAGTCAAACAAATTACATTGCAGACAGTTTGTAACATGTGAAATACAGGTACTGTACTTCAAACTGATCAAACATACTGACATTTTATCCCTCGGCTGAAATATGAACTATTAGAATAAGATAAGATAAGATAAACTTTATTAATCCTTCCGGAAATTTGTCTTGAATTTGCTTTGGTGAATGCTTAAATAGGTCAGTACGAATATTTAGGAATTATGAAACCTGTGTCCACAACAGTCCACATAATAGGTGCAATATTTAAAAAATTTAATTATTAAAGAACCAACCTTTGCAGCATTTAAATACACCTCCTCCACATCTCCTGACCCTCCTAGGATGGTGGAGGCAATGTCATAATACTTTGCAGAAGTGGCCCTCACATTAGTTTTCTGTCGCACTAAGCCATTGTTATTTTGTGTTACAATGCTGGAAGTTGAAGAAGATGCTAGGCCATTGCTAAACATCTGTTTGGGAGTATGTTCTTTGATCTCTGATCCACTCTTGGCATTCATGGTGACAAGCATTCCAGTGGATCATGTTTATCATGGCTCTGTCAACACAATAAATTCAGGATTAAAGAAACGTACATAAGCAATGTAGGAACTAAATGGTAAGGTAACAACTAAATGAATTTCCCTTATATAGCAGACACAAAGTGGAATGACTACTCAGCAGGCCTCCTTGTCTCATCTGAAGTCAAGGAAATTCACTACGAACATTTACAAATTATATTTTTCATGTGACATGGAATGTAAAAGTGTGACATGGAATGTAAAAGTGTGACATGGAATGTAAAAGTGCTACAACAATAAAATAAAGAAAAAATGTGCCACAATTGATTTGGGACAGTACTTACGACATTGTACTAAGGCATTTTATTTCATTAATTACTTCTAGCTACAAAAGTTCCATTCCTTCCCTATGTTTTCCTAATAAAATACTGTAATATGATCTCAACTGTGATCATCTTGACACCATGTTGATTCAGAATATCACATGGTCCCAGTCATGAACTGGGCCACAATAAAGCATCATATAATATTAACTTAAAAACAGCTTTACAAGTAAAGTTGTAACAGCATGTGTGTTTGTTTACAAACAATATTACAGATCCATAAAGAAAACAATGTAATTATATTAATCAGTACCATTAGTTCAAATAAATGTCTGTAGCACAAACTGTATGAACATCAGCGTGTGAGCTGAGCAGCACTATATGTAGGCCTACATCAGCTGAGTATGTAACACCTAGACTTGTTCCAGCTAGAATACAGATTCTGTCAGCGACGTAGAAGTCTTTATTTTGAAACACGTCTTGGCATTAAAAATGAACAAAGGATAAGAAAACTTGGCTTTCAGCCAGAGTTCTCAGCTGGCCAGCATAACAGAATCTTCGGACACATTTTTTTTCTTTGTTCTCATATTTCACCACGATAATATCCACGGAATGCTACTAACGCTTATCTTCTGACCAGACTGTAACTTATTTAGAATTTCAAAGATAATGAACAACAGTAATCGTTCACATGTTCTAAGACAAGCTGAAACGAATCAAAGGAATGCAAACCAAGGCCATCTGAGAGGAAAAAAGTCAAAGGTCACAAGCTATGTCGCCCTAGAATCACATGTATCAGTCCTTTGCGTATATATTTCGAGGTAACTGAATATATTAATGTGCAAGAACGGCTTCAGAATTACATTTTAATCACAAAACTGAGAAAATGTAGCTGTTATTAAAGTCATTAGTATTACTTACACACATTCCTGCCCACTGTTTACGTTTACTTAGTTACAGTAGTCGACATATTGGTTTAGTCTAAATCCCAGTAGAAAAATATCTTGTACAAATATATACAGAGAGTCTCATGTGAAAGGTCATACTAATACTCTAACTTCATGCGAACTTTACTTTGTTTGATACTCGCACAATACTTTAGAGGATAGAATTTCGAAATTTTTAGTCACATATTATTACTCTTAATGGTGCAAAAAGGTACGAGCACAAAATTATCGAAGGGTGCATGCAAAAATTGGCTACATAATATTACACACGGTACACTTCATAAGATGGCAGGTAATTACATTTAAGCTGCTAAAATGTCCACAAGACTGCCATTTTTCTCTTTTCAATTAATATAATATATTTTTTTGCTCTGATAATATCTTCAAAATAAAGAAATAAATTCTACGGGTCTTGCTGGGTGAGCGAACCCATCCAAAATTTACGAAGTCTTTCCACAAGATATATGCCAGGTAGGCCATATAAGCCTTGAAAGATTAATTGATCATCAGATAGAAAGTACTGCATATTGGTTACCGCGGTTTGCTGGGTTTTTTTTCGTATTTTGATTTCTTCTTAAACCTTTAGTCATAAAATTTCACTGTAACTGTAATTGTTCACTTGTCATCTAAATCAAGAATGTCTACATTCCGTGCTCACTACTCATAGATTTATGCAGTAGTGTAAATCTGGCATTGGTTACATGCGACTGCTAGGTGTTTCAGATCGATTGCAGTCAGATTTCACGTGTATTTGTCGCGTAAGTGTGTGCTATTATCCTGATTAATGACAGAACAGGCTTGATTCAGGTCTATTTCGATCATTTTGGAAAGGTTTTTAGTACGTTGAATGACCCGGCATTCTGATAATTACTGGTTAAAACAGCCCAACCGGGATACTACCTATTATCGATTGCCCAAAACTGAAGAAGTGTGAAAGTAAAACTAAAGTATAGGACATCGATAAATCATCGTGAGTAGACTCGTCTATCCTATATTTGTAGATGGGCTTCTGAATATGCTTCACATTACTAAATTTAGATCTAGATCTAACCCTAACTGTCAGCCCATCGATGGGGATCCCTAACCCTAATGCCAGTCAAGATAGAACGGCTATCTCGAGGGACAGCACCAATGATAATAATGATACAGTTCATTTAGTCATCGACTTAATCATCGGTGCCATTGTTAGAGAAAACCGATAGAACCTCTCACCCTGCCGAACTCCCGAAGGCCTAATTTACTAGACACAGAATCTCTGGCACTAGACTAGTGTGAAAAATGTGAAACCCACAGTTTTATTGACATAAAAATAATAAAATTTTATTGAATAGTCGGTATAATCCTGGAATGGCACCAATTTAGTCGATACCAGTTATATTTGGTATCGATATCATGTATATTTGGTATCGATATATAATTTCGATTCCAGTATTCACGCATCAAGTCACCGTCACCACCGCGAACCCACTGTGTGGGTGATGTGTGCTCACATCTGGCTCGCGTGGCTCTATCGATCGGATTCAGTGGCACGTAGTCTGCTGTTCATTTCGTCAGTGTGCCCGCTCTCTCCAATTCTAGTGTCTATATTATTTTAAATACTCCTGGAACAGGAGCGATCATGAGAAAATGTAGTGTTCTCGCCTTTGCAAAACTAATAGGTTTTCAAGCAGTCGGTACTGTCCCAGGAGTATATATTATACTACCGGCACAGGACCAATCTTGATAAATGTGCTCTTTATGCCTTTGTAAAAACTCAGTGATTTTCAGGCAGTCGGTGCTGTGCCAGGAGTATATATAAGCATGAGACTAAATGACATGCATGGCCCGAATTCCTTAGTGTCTGAAAAGAGAAAAGGGTTTCCTTTTGGGGATAAATAAAGAAAAAAGGGGCTTGGATTTTTTGGGGTGAAAAGTTGAGGCGAAATATGAGAAAAATCAGCGGTGCTGTGCCAGGAGTATATAACTCCTGGGACAGGACCGATCATGAGAAATGCACTGTTCTCGCCTTTGTAAAACTTTTTAGGATTTCAGGGAAGCGGTCCTGTGCCAGGAGTATATATACTACCGGCACAGGACCGATCTTGATAAATGTGTTCTTTAGGCCTTTGTAAAAACTTAGTGATTTACAGTACAGGCAGTCTGTGCTGTTCCAGGAGTATATATAAGCATGAGACTAAATGAAATGCATAACCCATCTCCTAGTGTCTGAAAAGAGAAAAGGGTTTCTCTTTGGGGATAAATAAAGAAAAAAGGGGCATAAGACTAAATGAAATGTAGAAGGTGTTTACAATGAATGACAGTGCGCAGGGCGGGGAGAGCCATGATCGCTAAGAGAGTTGCTGGCGCGAGAGAAGTGCACTGGTTGATTTTTGGTGGGCCTCTGGTATCGAAGAAGGGGAAAAAATAACTTTGCGCGCAGTTCAATATCGATACCGAATCGCAGTTCAATATCGATATCGAATTGGTGCTATTCCAGGATTATGCTGAATAGTCTACTTAAGTTTGAAGTAGGCATCTAGACTAGGCCTGTAACTTGAATGAAACAAGGCTGTTGTTAAGAGGAGGTTTCTTTTTAGTCTTTGGAGTGTTGTTAATTGTTATTGTTAGGGGCAGGGTTATGGAATGGGATCTTGTCTACTGTGTGACTAGTCTAGACTAGTCAGATAGTCTAGGTGGTCCTATCTAGGCTCAAGTATTGAAAGGGAAACTACTGAAATTTTTTTTGGTATTGTTTGTTTTGTGTCTCAGAGATTGAGATTGAGAATTGAGTTGTTCTGGCTACGTGACTGGAATTTCAATAATGTCACCATGTTCTGCCATCTGCATGATAATTCAGCAAAACTCTGAGCAACGTGCAGGTCTCAAGTTGGATCCCTGGTCAAGTGGCCGTTTTGTCTATCAGTTGTCTTTATTTTTTCTGTGTTTGTTTCTTCATATTTGATGTATTTATAAAACTTCAGCGTTTCTGTTGTTAGAGAAGAGACAGCATCCTTAGAAGAGAGTGGTTCTTTTGTTCCCCTACCCTGACTCTAACCCTATTCCGGAAACACCATAGCAGGGTTTTTCCAGTTTGAGTGCAGACAAGGACACTCATAATACAGTGAAAGAAGGGAAAATTTTTTTAACCATACGAATTTGTGTAATACACTAGTTATCCTGTCCAGTTTTTTCTTTTTACGACAACCAAATGAAATGTGCTTCACTGCTGCCTATAGGTGTTACAAATAACGGTGAGGAAGGATTGATCATAAATCATTATGTGTTGGCGTTTTCATGAGAGCATTCCTGCTTTGACTTTGAACACATGAGATCTCCATATTTTAGTATAACCCTTCCTCTAGCAATGACTGCGCCAGGAAAGTCTAAAGCCCAAAAACTCAGCTGATATCTATAATATAGTGTATGTATTGCTTTTTTTCAGATTTTTTTCAGCTATCTGGATGGAAAGGAGTACCATTACTACTAATACTATCAGTTATCACAGCAGACTCTAGTTAGGCTGTTTTCAATAAATAAAGCCATGGCAACACGGCGACATCGAATTGTCATGAAGCCCAATCTCGGGTCAGCAGCAGTTAAGGCAAGCAGCACTGCATCAAAATCCAAGGCCACATCAGTGAATGTCACTAGTGAATCTCCATTGCCTGCTGTGAAAGCTCAGTATACCCCAGCCCAGACAGAAGATGGACAGCAGTCACTTAGTGAAGCGGAGGAAAAAGCAAAACAGACCACCTCAGAAGCTGAAGTGGGCCAGGATATTCCTGCAGCAGCTGCTGGAGTCTTAGGAAAAGATGCTACTGCGAAAGGCACATCACATGGGGGAAGTGATGCGGAGAAAAAAACATTTTCCTCATCCAAAGAATCAAAAAGGTTGGATTTACCTTCTTGTTTATCCTTGAGATTAGTGAGATGAATTTCATTTTTTTATTTTGCCATTGACGGAAGGGTAATGGCATTGTTTTCATGCAATTTTAAAAAAGAAAGATAAAGCATACAAACGCAGTTTGGCAGTTTTTGTCTCACAAATTTTGTACTTCACTTTGTGAACTTTTACTTTTACATTTTATGTATCCGGGCATGTTAATCTATTCTGATTATTACTTTTATTTGCAGTGGAGCATATGGCCACAGAGAAACTGTCCATAAGCACAGAGATAGAACTCCAGTTGCTGCAGAAGACGAGAGCAGTAATAATGCAATCGTGACACAGTCAAGTGACACTGAACTCAATACTCAGACATCATTCAGCACAACTCCAACTGTGAATACTCAGCAGCACAAGAGCCTCATAAAAGCTGCTGCTACAGACATTGATGGAGACATGGTGAGGTCAGAAGATGTCCCAGATGCAGCAGAGTCCACAAGACCTTTGAGAGATGAGGATGGGACAGAAGCAACACCATCCGAAGCTGATGGTTCATGCATGTCGGAGGCCATGTCGCTGGAGCCAGAGGATGAACAAGGAGGGGAGGCTGATGACGAGGCACAGAAGAAGCCAAGGCGGCGTAGGGTGCGTATCAACATTTTCCCAATTCATATAATCATTTCTGCCTAATCGCACAACTCCTTAGAAGCATTGACAATGTTGCAATTACATTAGAAATTGTGATTCATGAAATCAGATAGGAAATCTAAGAAGGGCTTAGTAGCCTGACAATCTTATCAAAATTTGTTTTTGCCTGTACCAGTTATTGTTTCGCTATTCTGTAGAGTATAGGACTTCATTACTCTTCTTAGTTTGCTTGTACCAGTAGAGAAAATTCCTAACACCAATACTATTTACACTGATTCTGAAGAAACATTTAACCTCACAGTTTTAACTTCAGGGCATTAACCATTGCTAATTGTTTACTAGAGACAGCAGACCAGTCAGACTGTGAAACTCTAGCAGACTGATAAGCTCTAGCAGACTATTAGTATGGATGGAACTGGATTAGGTTCAGTATGATTTCCAGAGTTTTTGCATGACTATCAATCAAAAGCTTTTATTTAACAGATACGCTGTGTCTAAGACTTCACAGAAATTTTCAGGTTTTTAATCCAAGGTATGGTTCCATTCCAATTTTGTGAGAAGCTTATTTACCTATCAATAAAACATCAAGACCATTGGGAGAATTGAATATGTATGAAATGATATTGTATCATTATAAGCCAAATATCAGCAGTCTCAGTATATGGCATTGAGTCTAGATATTGAGCAATGCAAAAATTCTGTTGAAATTGAGAATAACAACTTGGAATTAATTTAGATAAGCAGCTGAAATCCACAGTGCACTGAAACCAGTATAATTATATTCTGATTTTGCAGTCAAAGAAGCAGAGATCAGAACCCTTGCCTAGCAGAGAGAAGTCACCAGACAGGCAAAAGATGAAAATGAGTGATCTGTTGTCTTGGAACCCACAACAAAATTTTTTACCGTTAGTATTTTTTTTTTCCTACGACATTGCTTCTTTCAGTGTTTTTACTGTTCCTTTTTCTCTTACACCACTTCTCATTCTCTATTCTTTCTTTTTGTCTCCTTCCCCTTTCTCTCTGTTTTTTTTTTTTATGGGATCTTTGTCAGCTGAACATTAACATGCTTTTTGAAATAGGTCATTACTTAACCAAAACTGTTCATGTAGCATTGCAGTAGAGTTAGAAATTCATGGGAGAGCATGCTACAGGATAGCATGTGATCCACTGACTATTTTACTCACATATCAGCAGCTTGTTGATATTTTGCCAGTTCAGCTGTTACAAGTGCAGTAAAAGACTAATGTTCCTCAGTGGCAGTTAAGGAGGATAGTCTGGGAAGCTTGAAATTGTCAAAATGCTAATGATCAGGGCCTGTAAATGGCTATGGCACTGTAAGCTCTCCAGCATGAAGTTGAGAAAGTCCTAGAGTGATCAGGCCAGCTGGGGTAATAATAGTGTAAAGTCACATAAGAGGGCATTAACCTGGAAAGGAGACTTAGAAACTGCATTATTATTATTATTATTAAGGTATGATTATTACTATTATTTTTTATGTGAGTGAGTCTTAAGCCTAGGGGTAGTGTTGCTAGTTTTGCGCTGGTGGAATTAATGGAAAATCCCTGGCAATAAAGCTACTCTTTTAGTGCAGCCATGTGGCTTTACATAGAAATCTGCCTGATTTAGAGCTGACAGCAAAGTGGTGGGTGCTGACACAGAGGTCATGGGTTTGGTTTTCACATCATGTTCTGGTTTTGTTCTTTCTTCTCTCAGCATGTTTGTTAAGCATTTCTTGCTTTATGTACCATGTGTGAGCACCTCTTCATGTTAACTCTGTCTTCTTTCATTATGGCAGTCTGGCAAGTTGAGCATTATTTTTTTTCTTATGATGTTTTTTTTAATAAGTTAAGTTTTTTTCTTTTTTTATCTTTTGTTTTCAGAAAGAAGACGAAGAGAAAGATAAGCACCACAAAAGATGAGAACCGGCCTATTTCACCCACCCCAAGTATTGCAGCTAGTGATGACCAAGAGTCAACCAATCAGAGTGCATCCCTGCCAGCTCCTCAGGTTATGATTGGTCCAGATGGGAATGTTGTGCTCAACACTGAGAGGTAAGTAGGCAGTCTTTCATGGGTTCTGTTGTCATCTGTTAGAGGCACAAATCATGGAAAACATACATTCCTGAGAGGTATTTTTACAAACAGGCTGTCTTAAGGCCCAGTGAATGATTCTTCACTAGTCACTGTGCATTGCTGGAAATACTGTTCTGTCAAAATGGTTTTTCACCTTAAATACCATCAAAATTAGTCACATTATTTATGGAAGATTTCAGCACTTATCATTAGTAATTTCTGTGGTCTTGGTGGATTTTATCATAAAAAGTATTGCCTGGGTGTTGTTATCTGAAATATTATTTTTTAATGCAGATGCTGTGTCTTCTTTACCAGAAGACTATTTTATCATAGCAGTATGTTTGCGCTTGTCTTTGTTTCAGATAGGTGAAATCAAATTTCAAAGCAAAATTCCCTATGTGGACAAATAAAGTTATCCTTATCCTTATCCTTATCAATCACTTGTAGCCACACTAACTGTAACACTTCAAGCATTCTCATAAGTGGTAAGTTTTGCCACTGTGATTCAAGTATTCCATTCACCATATTATTTGCAGTTTGTTGATCCATACACCTGCTGATGACACAAAATCAAAAGAAATCATAGAAGAGGATGATGACGACAGATATCTGAACACAAACACATATCGTAAGCACAAGAAGACAAAACTTTGGACTGAGATAGGTATGTTTGTTTTCGTGATCCAAATGACATCCTTTAAAACCCATATCCTTATTTGTTGAGGGTTTAGGTATGATGAAGCTAGATTTTTTTCTTTTTTCCAGAACTTTCACTATTTAGTAATTTTCATCATGTACTATAACTTACTGTTAAGTGCTATATAAACATGGTATATGTAATGACTGTATATAAAGAGTAGGGCAAGATCATCATTTTGCTCTGAAATATAAAAATATTTGTTTTTAGACGAATGGGAAATGAGATACAGACTTTTTTGTCCAGGTGAAAATTTATTTACCATTGTATTTCTAGTTTGGTACCCGAGCACTCAGCACTTCAAGAGGATAATGTTAACTCTTGTGATGCTATGGTAGAATCAGTTCTCACTTTCACGCCACTTGGCTGGATGTGACGGTAGAATAAATTTACATGCTTTCCCCAACTGTTTTAGGCAACAATCAAAGTTTGCAGCCCGGTGTCAGTTGATCAGCAAAAATCTTTATTAATAAAAAATTATAAAAATTGTCCCCCAGCCAGAGGGAGACTTGACCCAAGGCACTTGCACTACTGGAATTAAACAACAGTTGTGGCTGTAGCAACAATTTAGTCATCTTTACAGTTATGCAGCGGAACTCTGGTTACACAACCATTTCTTAACACAGTATGCTGCTTAACACACTCCCACTTTACAGTCCCAACTGCCTTGTTTCTTACATGAAGTTGTCTGATTAAAACAAAATATCTGATAACAAACCCTAGATGACTTGGTCGGATGATTGTGTCATCCAAGTTCCATGTATTTATTTGTTGCTGTTGTTTTTTCAGAGACAGAGAAATTCTTCTTAGGGTTAAGCATGTGTGGGACTGACTTCTCTCTACTCACCAACCTCCTACCACATAGATCGCGGAGAGAATTGAAGGTGGGAATTGGATTATTTGCTTGTCACACTTCTCATCTCTGTCAAACTTGTAATTAAGTGAGCTTCCAATCCCTTTACATACAAGTGACTGCCATGTTTGTTGGCATATTGGTGGCAACTCAAAAGAGCTAGCGCAGAACTCATGTGGCTGCCTCACAGTCAGGAGAACAGCAATCTTCAGTGACTAGAAAGTGACTTCCAACTGCACACACACTTTTATCCTTACCGCCCCACATCTTAAATTGAACCATGGTCTCACTCACGTTTAATATATCATTTCTCTCCCCCTCCCCTTCTCCTCNNNCCCTCCCATGCAAATGATCCCCAAGCCTGACTTGCCGCAAGGTTTGTAGAAACAGTTTTCCCTTAGCTCATATCTCCTTTGCACTTCCATCCCACTCTGTCAGTACCATTACACATAGATGACAAAGTGTAACATCCTTTGATTGCCCTTTACTCCATCTATAATGTGAAATATTCTGGATGTGAAACAAGTTAGCTGGTGCCATGAATGTTATAAATGGGTTTTAAGTATACTTTCTAAGAGTTTAGGAGATAAAGAGAAATTTTGTCAAGGCTATTGCTCATCACATAAGAGTGATGTAGAGTTAAAATAATAAGGAGATGCACTTCCAGTAGAATATATCACTGGCTGAAGGCAGAAGGAGTAGAGATTGATATAAGTTTGCTCAGCAGCAAAGTGAAAGCTTCCGAGTAGGTATTGCCTAAATTATTTGTGAGCAGAAGAAACTGTTACAATTTTGATAATATTATTTTCACTGGCAGATTTACTTTCTCCTGGTAATTTTTTGTTATTATTGTGACCGAGCCCTTTATAAATTTTAATTTCAGAACAAATTTCGCAGGGAGGAGAGAAGGAACCGACCTCTTATTGACAAGGCTTTAGGTAATTCCTTTTCAGTTTACTGATAGGGATGGTTGGCCATGGTGACTTCTAAGGCTGACGTCATCATTCATATAATCGTATGAACTGTACAGTGATGAAATTGTTCCTATTCTAGTATGCAGATATCATTTGCCCTCATGCATCCCTCACACTTTCTCCATTGGCGGAGTTTCTCCCCGCACTGCTTGAAGATTTCTGACCTTTTCATTCATAAGGATATCTATCAGGACATGTGCTGTTTAGTTGGCATAACCTAGAACTCATGAGAAGATTTGATTTTAGTTTAACTCTGTGTAAAGAGATCAAAAGTTCAAATTGATGTATGCAACACCCAACTGCCAACAGAAGTTCAAACTTTGACATGATTGCCTGTGAAGTTAAAGGAAGGTGTGGAAAGCTTGGAAAAGGACCTGAATTAAGGCAAGGAATATCTTTATTATCTGATTATTCTTCTTCTCCTTAACAGCAAACCGGCAGCAGTATGACTTAGCACCATTTGAAAAGATCACAGCAGAGGATGAGAAGAAGGTGAAGAAGGAGATCAAGAAGAAAGTGAAGAAGGAAAGTTTAGCAGAGAAGAAGACAGAGAATACTCCTAAAAAGAAGCGTGGAAGAAAGAGTAGGTCACACTGGTAGTTCATTTTGTCTGTGTTGACATAAGGTTGTGTACTTTTTAGACTTTTATTTTAGTCATGTGGAATTCAACCATTTGTGCCAGCATAGACAATACACATACAGTATGCTAATTCATAATACTTCATCATACATTGTGTGATGTAGAGTTAAAACTTTCTTGCCCCTTCCCTGTTATATTGTCATCAAATGATGAATAGTCTTGGTTCTCATAAAAACCTAGAAGGGTTAAGAAGATTGAGCCAAACATGATAGATTTTAAACGTTGTTACATTTAATAGGAAATTGTGTGTGTATGATAGAGAATGATAACATAATAATTCATATGAGTGTTCAAAAAAGCAGCTTTTGTATAAATACAGAACAGAGAATTCAGCTTTTAGTCTGATTTAGCCTATTCTGATTCTCTTCCGTTTTGTTCCATTACCTATTTAAGACCTTAAGAATAAACTATAAACAAGCAAAGTATAATTAAGAAAAACTTTTGTCCATAGAGTAGTTTCTAAAGTCATATGACTGTGCTGCTTCATGCAGATTTAGCCATAGACAAGGAAATGTGGAAAAAGCATGAAAAATTGTTACTGGTAAATCTAGGTCTGGAAAATACTAAATACATGGCCAGCTTTCATGGAAAAAAAAAAATCATGAAACATTCAAAATATTGGATACGCAGTGCATCATTTTTTAACTGCTCCCCCTTGCATCAGCCAGATGTGAAACATCACAGAGATTTACTGCAACAAGAAGTTGTAGTTCAGTGGTTTCAGTGATGTTATTGTCATGGAAAAATATGTTAAACCATCTGGAAATATCATGGAAATGTGAAAGAAATGTTTTTCCGGATTATTTAGCAACCGTATTTGGCAGTCCTGTAATCGTCTGTTTTTTTTCCCTTTGTTCCAGGAAAGCACAGCGAGTCAGAGGATGAGGAGGATGATTGGGGTCCAGAGTATGATGAGTAAGTACATTACTTATTGGTAGCCTCAGAACATTTTTACCTGACTTACCATTTGATACTGTTGAGATTTTTTCTATATCCCATTTATCGCCGAACACTTTTCATATACATGAAACAACATTGTCATTTAGGAATAAAGACCCATTGCAGATACAAGCCTTGTTACAAAAAGGCAGAGAGATAAGTTCTAACAGATTTAATCATTTTTTTTTTCTTTGTTTCTCGTAATCACAAAAAAGTGAGTTAGGTAAAAATGTTCTGGGGCTAACGTTATGCTGTTTGAGGCACTTGGACCAACTCTATAGTTAGCACAGTCAGTGATAGGTTTAGGTCAGTGTTAAAGTTGAAATAGTCTGCAGGCTGTAGCAAGCTAATTCCAAGAAGCATGTGAGATCAAAACATGAACTGGGTATTTTGATATATATCTCTCTGTCCCCTAACAGTTACTTGATTTTGTACAGGTTCAGCAACTTTGTGAGTGATTAGATTCATAGGCGATATGAATGCTGCCTGATATGGATTACTTAATGATAGTCCTTCCCTAATCAAGTAGGGTATCTAGCTGTGGGACATACATGTCTGTCTTTTTGTCCAAGCAAACCCTCTGAGGATAGGATGGGTTTAGTAGAGAGGCTTATAATAGGAAATGATAGGGTCTGAATCTCTAGTGTCGCATAAATATGTTTTCAGTGAACCTTTCTTTCACTCAGTCTGATTTTATAGGCTCTGAAGAAATCTCGTGTCTTTTTTTTCGATGATTATTTAAAAAGGACGGGTGTACTAGATAATTTCCAAATTTCATGCTGTGTGGCTAAAGTACTGGGACATGAAATTATTGTATGTCCACCGTTTTTGTTTATTGGACTCCCATATCAACCACTCTTGAACAAGCTCATTAGGAAACTGCTAATATGAAACCATCAGCATGTAGAAATGCTTTGTAAGCCTTTAAGAGATTGCTGAGTTAGATCAGCTTTGTGAAAATTGCAAAATGTTAGGAATATGAATCAGCTATAAGTATCCCTCTAATTTCATAATGTATGTGTTCATGTGTAGTTTGAACCTTTGAAGTGAGCACTTCTAATGTGATTTATCCACCTGTATTTTCACTTCAGAGAGGACGAGTCAGATCAGAATGATGACACTACCGATGTCAGAGAAACTTCAAAAGTCACTGGTGTCAAACGTCAACAAGCGAAGAATACAAATATCAAGACAGAAGTGGTTTATCCCAACAAACCCCAGCTGCACAACCTCACCACTCCAAGCGTCATCGAGGAAAATGAAAATGTTCCTTTTGTGCCAGGCTATGTCAGGCCAACTGGCAGTGATGCCCACAGGAGAGAAATGCCTGCATCAGGAAACCTTCAGTACACTGACCTTGACCAGCCCAGAATGAAATGCAGACCTACTAAGACATATTCCAGATTTGGCTCAGAAAATGCAGCAAACCACCTGCAAACCACAAGCTCAGCTGCTGCTCCAGGTAGCTCTGGTCCTAGCACCAACCCTATTCAGGTTATTCCTGGATCTTCTCAGGTACAGATTGAAATGGAAGGAGTTCGAAACCCCGTGCAAGGGGTCCTGATCCCATCCCATATTGTCCCCCAGATCGCACCCCAGCTTGGGATCCATGGCAGCGCCGCTGGCATGCAGGTGCTTTTGGTCCAAGAGGAAGCCGAGTCTGGCAGTATGGTGCATGTCTACATCATTCCAGAGGGAGACTCATCTAGGAGACCTGGTGGCAACTCAGCTAGTCCTAACAGCCATCCGGCTTTCAATTCACCCATTCCCAGCCCACATCCCACAACACCAATACCCAGCCCACTTCCAGTTTCACCTTTCCCGGACCATTACAGCCCCCATCCCATACGCAGCCCATATCCAAACAACCCAATCCAGAGCCCCCCACCTGTGTTCAGCCCTCCACCACAAGCTCCTATCAACAGACATCCACAGAGTCTCTTAACTCCTCGACCTCGTAATCCTCAAGATTCTGCACCAGGCCTGGTTCAGAATCTTTTTGCAGTACCACAGTCCACCAGCAACTCAGGCATGGAACACTCAATGGCCACACTCTCACATTCATCTGTTCTCAACTCCATCAATTCCACAAATCAAAGCATCAGACAAACTTCAGGGACAAATGTTCATCCTCAGACTGTGTCAACCAGTATTAATCAAATTCCAAGGCCGACTCATCCTTTCAGTATCAGACAGTCAAACCCATCTCAGAATATTGCCGTGGTTGTCACGGCGCCAAACAGAAACCCAACATTTTCATCTTCTTATTCCATATCCAGATCTACCTCAGATGCAAGGACTTGTAGTTCAGAGAATATTGATACCCCAAAGCCCACATCTTTTGTAACAGCTGGTCCTGTCAGTAATGTGCCTGTTAACAGAGGCACCAGTAGCGAAAATGACGAAGACTGTGTCATTGTCAACTCAGATAATCCACAAAGTCAGCTGGATACATCCGCCATGACAGATGTTTGAAAGCTTGTACTGGATGCAGCAGTTCATTGTACATTCATGTATGTTTTGCTCATTAGGAAATATCTTCTATGAAAATATGAAGTGACAAGCATTTTACAGCTCATTGTCATGCTGCAATGCCCCTGTGGGTGCCATCAAAGGATTGTGGTTGTGTCATTTCATTTTCAGAGCAATGCTTTCGAAATGGTCGGTAAAGAAATTATGTATCAGTATGATCATATTGGCATTATTTTCAGTTGCTAAGGTTGACATTTTAACACTTGCGTCTGCAGACAGAAGGTCAGCCAGCCTATTGCGCATGTGCGGAAAAAGCAATCAGCTGTGTTTACATGATCTTGAGCGAGGCCGTGTGAGTGTAGGTTACTGGTAGCCGCGACTAGTCTACATCTCTAAATTATCAGAAAATTTGATTTCTAAGTGTGCAGTCTTGTTGCGCAGTCACTGTGTTAATCAAGCTGATCCTCAATCCCACATTTGTCGGTAATTGCTGAGGTTTAGACTATATTCACAGCTGACCCTACATTTATTACGCGCTGTCTATCTTATTCTTTCGATATTTTATGTCTGACCCGGTTTCCAATGTAAACCCAGCTGATTGCTGTTTCCACACATGCGCATTACACCGGCTGACCTTCTGTTAACAGACGCAAGTCATTTTAACCCACAGTAAAAACATGTTATTCCACTTCAAAAATCATTTTTGAAGACTAGCTAAGGTGTCCCATGTCATCCAGGTTAGGACAAGGGGTAATCAAACTGATGCCACATCTACACCCATTTTTACTGCTCTTTTTATTGCAAAATCGTGATAATTCTTGTGATGGAATTTGGCCTCAAAACGCCAATTTGGCAATCCTGGACTACAAATGAAAATCATTTGTCACATGCCTGCCAGTGATCAATGATCAATGGGAATCAATGATAAAAAAAAAATGGATCACAGAGTGGGGCTTCTCGCAGCTGTATTTTCAGCATAAAAGAATACTTAAGGGTCAGCTGGACTAAGAAAACTTCAAAAAGGATCACATTTAGGGGAAAGAATCTTGTACTCAAATGTTCGTGCAATTCTTGGCAGGTATAAGTAAGTTTTGGTTCTTTAAGTTGCAAGCGAGTTTCCTTTTTTTTTGTTATAGATTGTCAGCAAATGGAGTATTGCAGCAAGCTAGCAGATTATTCTGACTTAGTTAAAATAAGATCTCTCTATCTCTTTCTTTCTCTACTTACGACTCTTTCTCTCTCTTCCCCCTTGGCTATTTTCTTTTTATTTTGACGTGCATAGCATTGAGAATACATGTAAAAGGGCAGGGAATGTTCTATCATGTAGATGTGATGACTCAGCAATAAATGAAGGACTGCACATCACAAGTAACTCCCCACTTATCCCCACTTCGAAACTTCAGCTTTCAAATACAGTGGAACACGCTTAGTACATAAACACACATACAAAGTACAGTATTTTGGGTCCCAAGTTTTCTTCTCCAAGGGTACATGTATGATTAACACTATTTAAACATGTTAATAAGAACACTTTTGGTCAGTCCCAAGTTGCACACATGCATACTCTACTGTACTTTATTTGAAGAAAGAACATGAAAGCACACAAAATGCCCACCTAATGTACCTTGTAAGAATCTGCAAATCCACAAGTGGAAAAGATATGAGGACAAATTTAGTCACAACATACAGCTCTTACCCTGTTTCCATATAAGCTAAAAAATAGTGTCAAAATTTCAAAGTCAGGACCTGTGGGGTGTTATTTATGAAGGGCAGTATATGTCAAGGCTGTTGCAATATTCAATTTCCTGTATTATGCAAGGACATGTCATTGGTATCTGCCAGTTCATGAGAAGGTCACAGTGTTTACAAATGTCAAGCTCACCTGACCTGATTCAGACATTAAAAACACTGTATCCTTAAAGGATAGGTTCACAAAGGTCTAGGTCACAGAATTATTATAAGAGGTCACCTTCTACAAAAATTGTTGAACAATTGTTTTACACGCACTAATGCCATATCATCATGCTCACGCCACATTTGCTTAAGTCATTCTTTTGAGGGTTTGAGAAACTAAGCACTCTAAACCTGTTGTTTAAAGCGAAACAGTGAGGCAGGTATGGTTTGGTTTGTAAAATTGGGATATAAAACAAGTNTTTTTCTCTGCTTGAAGAAAGAAAAAAATCTCTGACAGACTTCATGAATCCAGTTGGGAAATGAGCACAAACGAAACACTGCGTCAGAAATTATGGCGTGCCTATTTGGATAAAGTTTTTAGACTAGGCCTCAAAGTTTTGGAAAAATTATACCAAAATTTGCATCCTACTTATAAATATGTCAAATAAATAGTGTTTTAATTTTTAAAAATTCTATTTGGAGAAGGGGGAGAGCGGGGGTAGGGGTTGTGAGATCCCAATAATGAAATTTTGACACCAACCTTTAAAATCACAAACTTTCAAGTTTCACATGAAAGAGTCCTTTTTAACATTACATTGTGGTTAAAGATTCTTTGAGATATGTCTGTCATAATTACATGGTGTCAGTAAAACCACCTCTTGACTTGCATAGCATTGAGAATACAAGTAAAAGGGCAGGGAATGTTCTATCATGTAGATGTGATGAAGGATTGCACATCACAAGTAACTCCCCACTTATCCCCACTTTGAAACATGAGCTTTCATATACAGTGGAACGTAAATACAGACATGCTTAGTACATAAACACACATACCAAGTACAGTATTTTGGGTCCCAAGTTTTCTTCTCCAAGGGTACATGTATGACTAACATTATTTAAACATGTTAATAAGAACACTTTTGGTCAGTCCCAAGTTGCACACATGCATACTCTACTGTACTTTATTTGAAGAAAGAACATGAAAGCACACAAAATGCCCATGTAATGTACCTTGTAAGAATCTGCAAATCCACAAGTGGAAAAGATATGAGGACAAATTTAGTTACAACACACAGCTCTTACCCTGTTTCCATATAAGCTAAAAAAAATAGTGTCAAAATTTCAAAGTCAGGACCAGTGGGGTGTTATTTATGAAGGGCAGTATATGTCAAGGCTGTTGCAATACAGTGAAACTCGGATATAACGAGGTCGTCGGGACCGACCGTCGGTGCTCGTTAGAACCGATGGCTCGTTACAAGCATGGTCCACTGAAAATCATGTAAAAACTGTCAGTAGTGTCAGGGAGACCCCAGTCTAGCCCTGTAAGTCTATGAGGAGACCCATTACTTAACAGGGCACTTAACGCTGCACTTCTAACTACTGTAATATCCCTGGTTGCTTCCGAGTAAAACTGGTCCCGATATCGGAACATCTTTACTTCTGGCTTGCTTGAACCAGATAAGCAGCGCCTTATCTACATCATCATACGCCGATGGTCGCTGTCTCTTGTGAATCAGGTTGCCCTTCTCAACTGCGGCTCTGATTTTGTCGCTGTCCTTTAAAAATGTTGAAAGTGTGCTTGTTGCGATGCCGTTTTCACGACAATTTCCTGCCTTGATCTTCTGCTTTCTCTCGACTTCTTCAATTATTTTTAGTTTTGTTTCGAAGGACAGACATATTCTCTTCCTCGATTCCATCATTGACAGGTGTACGTAAACAAAGCAATGCAAATGTTGTGAGTCGAGAAATGAATGACTGACCGATCGTAATCACCGTTTCTGCGATTGTTATGATTGAAATCAAAATTGCCTAGCGCAATGATTGGTCTAAACAACAGGCTTGGCCAATCATTAGCCGAGCATATCAATCCCATCTTCCTCCCGTCGCATGGTCACATCTCCACCGCATCCTTCCCTACCCCGCTTCTTGGCCTACTGCGCAACTAGTTTGTACCGGTAATCCTACCGGTAAATTACATAAGTGAGACAGCGAGACTTGCCTATTGTTGGCAATTGTTACGTAGCCTAAACGTTTGAGTTCCTCGCCGCTGAAAGTTTTATTGCGGACGAAAGGGTTGCGAGGGTTTAATTGCAGGTCGGTTACCTCGTTAGGGCCGGGTGTAGCGGATTTTGTGCTCGTTATATGAAAAGCAAGTTAACTATTACAAAGAAGGAAAAAAAACGGGGATTTTCATTTTGCTCGGTACATCCGAGAACTCGTTTTATCCGTGCTCATTATATTCGAGTTTCACTGTATTCAATTTACTGTATTATGCAAGGACATGTCATTGGTATCTGCCAGTTCATGAGAAGGTCACAGTGTTTACAAATGTCAAGCTCACCTGACCTGTCTCAGACATTAAAAACACTGTATCCTTAAAGGATAGGTTCACAAAGGTCTAGGTCACAGAATTATTATAAGAGGTCACCTTCTACAAAAATTGTTGAACGATTGTTTTACACGCGCTAATGCCATATCATCATGCTCACGCCACATTTGCTTAAGTCATTCTTTTGAGGGTTTGAGAAACTAAGCACTCTAAACCTGTTGTTTAAAGCGAAACAGTGAGGCAGGTATGGTTTTGTTTGTAAAATTGGGATATAAAACAAGTCGAAACTTGTACATTGTTTTAAAAGGAAAAAGAAGATTAATGGAAGATCATAGTAATATAAACTACTCAGATCATCCAAAAAATGACTTGGACAAATGTAGAATGAGCATGACAATATGGTACTTATTACATATTGTTGACAATAAATCTGGCAGTTTTTGTGCAATGGTACATTTGTTTCAGAAATTTTTGTTGTTGTTGTTGGGGGAAGGGAGGCCGGGGAGGGGAAGCAAATGCTGTCACCAACACAACGTAGTCACTGTGTTTTGAAATGGCTGTAGTAATTTTTCACACTTGTTAGAGAATGTGGGAATCAATTTAATGGCAAAGCAAAGAATATCAGAGTGTATCTTTACAAATGCAATTTTGGCAAGAAAATTTTGGCATATTTTGATAAATTGAAGATGTCGATACGGGCCTTGAATTCATAAGCAACATGGTACCCTTATTCAAAAATGGCCAAAATTTGACTTAGGTCATTTGGAAGCACAGTGACAATGTGCCACAACATAATACATGTACTGCTAGTCTGTAATAGCCACTCTGTGTATGGGACTCATGAAGCCTTTAGTCAAATGACTGCTCTGTACAGGCAACATTATGGGTGTGAAGATCTTGCAGAGTGTACCCAGATGGCTGTCATCAGAGGGTGTTTGAGAGGAAAAAATTTCCATAGATTAATCAAAGCAGAGATGCAATAGAGAATATTATTACCAGAGACCAATCGAGTGATGGGGGAAGGGGAGGGGAACAAAGTTAGAGGCCTTTGGCTGCAACTGCAGGCATGTATTTAGTACTGAAGCCCCACCCCCTCCCCCCAAAAATAAAAAAAAATCACCGGTGCTTCACTGACATCTTGGAAGGGCTTTAAATGCTTTTTTGCTCCCAAACCCTTCTCCCCTTCCCCCATCCAAAAAAAAAATGATTGTGAGAGCTTCGGGGGGGGNNGGGGGGGGGGGGGAGCTCCTTCCGGTTGTTTTCAGGGCACTTTTTTTTTATGGTAGACTTAAGGAGCTGATGCCTTCCTCTGAACTGCAATATGTAGGACACAATTTACTGTAGAGCAATTGTCTGGGATCACCACACTTCTGGAGGACTCCAGGGACCTTTCTTCTCTCAAGAACTTTGGGCCCCTTGCCATTTATCTGACATGGAGAGGTCCCATGGCACTTTGTTTCCCCAGGGTCATACTCTTTGTTTATCCAGAACTGATCTAGATTCTCAATTCCCTATTCCAAACTACTTTAAAAACTGTACGCATTGCACAATTCAGTGCAGTGTTTGTTTGATATCCATGATGTGATATCAGACATCACAACTGATGTATGGGCAATGATGTGGTTTGAAACAAGGGGATCAATAAGAACACAAGAGGTGGCACAGTATGTTGCGAACATAGAGTCTGCGGGGTAAAAGGAGAGAGCATGCATGATGGGACTCTTCATTAATAAATTTGAATTCAGTCACATGCCTCACACCTAAGTACCGTTTGCAGTTCACTGGTATGCTATCCCTTCAAAAGTTATGGTCATTTGTAGGAAAGGGGGAGGGCTTGTCTTTCAACAGTAATGAGCTTATGGCACAATTTTAATATGTACAGATCAAGAGCGTGCACCGAATGCCCCAGCTATATACAGTAGATCTAGACTCCATTTAAAGCGTATTTGTCTGAAACTGTATGCATATCCATTGATTCCATTGATACCAGCAGAGTGGTTTTTGTCTAGAATAAAGCCTACAGGTAAGAACTTAGCACATGGACGCACCTGACTTGTCCTCTGCCACTAGCCAGTGTAGTGCAATAGTCATGTTCCGAAGTCCACTAAAGATTATAAAGTGACAAGAGAGGACACTCCAAGCGAACACCCTATTCAAAAAGTTATTTTGTTGCCTTTGGTTCCACTGTATTTTTTAGTTGAGTACCGCCAAAGATTTTAACAGACGAGACAGGACACTCTAGGCAAGCATCCTTTGGAAAAAGGTATTGTCTTTAGTTCCACTGTGTTACATGTATTTATTTTATCAGAGCTCCACCAAAGATTATTAAGTGACAAGACAGGACACTCTAGGCAATCCCCTATTCAAAAAAACTATTGGACTGCTTTTAGTTCCACTATATTGTCGAACTTCATTTTGAGTCATTTCCACGGTTGCATCATACCGACAGGCCGCGCCATGCGTACACTGAAGCGACTCAGTTTGTCAGTGAACATACTGGACCATAATACGTCTGGCTGTTTCATTCTGTTGCCATACACCAAAAGTTAATTTAAATATTCAGTAGGCAAACACTGGAGTCTTATCTTCACAGTGGAAATTTCCTTAACCCTGCAGTGGTCTCAGTGTTGGGGGTTAGAAAGCTGTCGCACAGTCAAGGTTAGATAGTTGTCCTCAGGGGCGGATTTATGGTCCGCGCGGCCCTGGGGTACGAGAGAGTTACGCGGGACTCTTCGCAGCATAGATGATAGTGCTTAGGGCAAACTTTTGTCACAGCAGCAGGTTCAACAAAAAAGATGAACGTTCGTACATCTTTCTCTCTCCCTCTCTCTTTCTCTTTCTCTCTCTCTCTCTCTCTCCAGCTCGCTCGCTCGCTTTCTCTCTCTCTCTCTCCAGCTCGCTCGCTCGCTTTCTCTCTGTCTCTCTCACATACACACAAACACTCTTTCTCTCGTTATTTTTCTATTTTCCTCTCTCTCTCTCTCTCTCTCTCTCTCTCTCTCTCTCTCTCTCTTTCTCGCTCTCTCCACCCCCCCCCTCCAATTCTCTGGACCTAGAAAAATTCTCCCGTTATGTTAGAGCTTCTACAAGCGCGGGGCCCACATACCTGCCCATGACTGAATTCGCCTCTGGATGGAGGCTATGATATTGAAGCCAGTCAGAGGATAAACAGTCATGTCGTCTAGTGATAAAACTTTACATACACCCTGAATGACAGAGGCATGGACGGGATTGAGGTGATGAAGGGTTCTAATTCAGGCTCTATACATGATTTGTCAGTCGAGTGATAATTATGACGCCACTTATTTTTGAGCGAAGGACAGAAATATACAACCGAAACTAAGATTGTTATTTAACCCGTTGAGAAACTGCTTAACATGTAAAGTAGCACACTACGTCGTGCATCTTATTTATTATACATACATAGAGAACAGTAAGTATCAAACAGGTACAAAGGCATTTGCTAGTCGCCGAAGTGCAGCGTCCTGATCTCGCCCCCTCCCTGCTCCAAAGCCATGCATTCACTTACATTTTGTTATTTCTTCCAAGGTCACAACAAAGTCAACCGCCAGACCGAAGAGTCAAATCTACAACCCCCCAAGCATGACAGTCTTCAGATAGTGGGCTCGACTCACAAGCCGCGCAGCCACGCTAACATACATATCTGATGTTGTTAAAATAATATAATTATAGTGTCTCTTTTAGATCACGTAGTCGCACGATGGATATTCCTATCGCTGTTTTGTCGTTATAGCATTGTCAGTGCTGAACCCATAGTCTGAACAGTACGAGATTCACATATTGTTTGTTAGACCTAGGCCACACGCCATAATCACAGTACATCTGACACAAATTGCAGTCATGAAATTCAATCTTAACTGCAGCATCCCCTCTCATGTCTGTCTATCCGTTCGTTCGTCCGTCCATCCCTCCAATTGCTCACCAAGTTGGGTGGTCAGAATAACAGGGCCAGCCTTTATTTTCTTCACTCGTCATGTGGACAATGCCCAAGAAAAAGACCTTCATACTATTGTGGGACAGCAATATTCAGAACAGACCTTGGTCCAGCGTCCGAAGCTCTTTTTCATTTCAAGAGCACTGGTCGAAATTCAGTAGTCTTTGAAGACTATCAGTTCACAGTAGCCAACCAACTACAAGGCACACATACAGTGTTGTTTGCATAAGGCGGGACGTGAAGCGCCCATGCGAGACAGAGCTTGTGTTTGCTTTCATTGTTATCCTTTTGGTTCTTGCACCTGTGTTCTTGGTGCACTGCCCCCCCGTCCNCCCCCCCGCCCCATTCTTTCTTGCACTACAGTCCAAAAATATAAGCCTAAGACACATTTTGTAAGAGGAGTTTAGTAAGATCATAATGAAAATCACTCACTCACTCACTCACTCACTCACTCACTCACTCACTCACTCACTCACTCACTCATTCATTCACTCACTCATTCACTCATTAATTCACTCACTCACTCACTCACTCACTCACTCACTCACTCACTCACACACCCACCCACCCATCCATCCATCCATCCATCCATCCATCCATCCATCCATCCATCCATCCATCCACTAGCTTATTCATACCCTCCTCCTCCTCTTCTTCCTTCTTCTTTCTCTTTCTTCTCTCCTTTCCTCCCACCCTCTCTCCCTCAGTCACGCTTCAAACGGGTGGAAAATTTTAGAGGGAACATGGACGAGGATGTGACTAGTCTATCATTTCTTTTGCATCGTTGATATTTAAAATGTAATGCCAATCACTGAGTCTTGTGAAGATCAGCACTGGGCAAGTTCGCCAAAGAAGTCAGTTCAGATGAAGTTCAGTTCATAAAGAAGAAAACGCCCTACCATCAAGTTTAGCTCAGTTCTGTGGAAAGTGAGTAGTTTTCAGATCAGATCAGTTGTCCTTGGAAATTGACATTCGGTTCTGATTTTCGAGGTAGATGTGAACTAAACTGAAATTTAGGCAGAGAATTAAAGTTCAGATCAAGCACCCAAAATAGCTACAGTTCAGATCCATATCAGTTGTCCAAAATAACAATTAAGTTCAAATGATCTAAGTTCTTCCTAACCCTGCTGAAAATGATAAGTATGTTTTTGCTCAAAATCTGAACTGAACTTCGCGCACTCATTGTTATGTATGTTGATTCCCTGTTTTGACTTAACCTAGGCAGTTGGGGTTGTAAGGAAATTATGCTTTTATAAACGCCAAGCAAGTTCTTTTTTTTTTTTTTAATAATTATACGAAAAAAAATCGCTTCGTCACCCCATAATTTTCAAAACGTGAAGGAATGCTCGTTGATTAGTGTGAAAACGTTTTGGGGCAAGCCCGTTGAATGAGATGTTTGCCTGGTAATTAACCACTGAGGCAAGGGATAAAATGATTTGATTGCTTGAAATTGTCAGTTGCCATCCATCACAATTTTAATGTTCATATTGCCATGTCTTTCACATCCATACTATCATAGTCTTCTCTTCTCTTCTCTTCTCTTCTCTTCTCTTCTCTTCTCTTCTCTTCTCTTCTCTTCTCTTCTCTTCTCTTTTCTCTTCTCTTCTCTTCTCTTCTCTTCTCTTCTCCACTTCTCTCCACTTCTCTCCACCCTCTGTTTCCTATTTTTCTTCTGTCTCCAGCCATATCTAATCACAGTGATCTGTGGATGGGTGAAGGCATAAATTATGTAGACTACCAGTTGTGTAGTATTGTACAAGATGATATAAATTTTGATACACACTTAAACCATCCCTGAATTGGCTCATAAAGTACCTTACTGAATATCTGTTCATTTTAGAATCTGAACATTTTACTGCCACCACTTTATAGTACCGGGGTGGGAAATCCTTCCATGTTGTCATCCAGGGGCACCAGTGACAGTGAAAGACGAGCTTAAATGACCCATAACTTGACATCTCCATGACCGTTGACATTTATCGTGAAAAGTAAATATCTGTTCTTTCGGCTTTACGAGACTCTGTGACCTTCCCGATTACTATATAATATGTGTGTACCTTCTTTATATATATATCTTTCTTTCTGTCGTTCTTTCTTTCTTTCTTTTTTCCTTTTTTTCTTTCTTGCTTTCTTTCTTTTTTATTCCAATACTCTCTCCTAGGTACTATTCCGCGCGCTTGTCACGAATCAGTAACAGTCTATTCCCCAGCAATGAGATGTAATAAATTATAACCTCTTTCAACTCCTTCACCTCCCCCCTCCCCCTCCNCTCTTCTCTCCTCTCCTGTTTTATTTGATCCTATTTTTCTCTTTTTTTTTCTTTCTGGAGGCTGTTCCAGAAATTTCGGTCCCTCTCCCCCTGTTAAATGAAGACTCAGTTTCCTCCCCTGACTGATAGGGATAACTGTAGAATCTCACCAGCTCGAGCAAACCTCACGTACGCGAACAATCCGGAAACGCATTGCAAATGAATAGACTCAGAGTTCCTTATACTGTATAACCAAGGGACTTTCTGAACCTGTATTTGTGTCCCCTCTGTTCCTTTGATGTTATTCTTCTATCCTCGAATATCTCTCTCTCTATCCTCTTTCGTTCTCTTCTTCCACTTTTCCCCATTCTCTCCGTTTCCTATCTTTCTTCTAACTCTTTGTTTGCTTTCCTCTTTTTAATCGTTTGTCTGTATCTCCCTTCTCTCTCTCTCTCTCTCTCATCTCTCCTTTCTGGCTCTCTAGTCCCCCTCAGTCTTTATTCTCTCTCTTTCTCTCTCTTTTTGTTCTCTCTCTCTCTCTCTCTCTCTTTCTCTCTCTTTTTGTTCTCTCTCTCTCTCTCTCTCTCTCTCTCTCTCTCTCTCACTCTTTCTCTCTTTTTCTCTCTCAGGCATATCTCAACCTCTTAATATATTGATTCTTCATCACTCTTCCAGAACTGGACCAAAGTACTGAACAACTACCCTTAAAACTTAACATCTCTTTTTGTAACCCTGTAAGTAAACGTAGCACATTGTAATACCCAAAAAGAAGATTTCCGCTGCTTAGCAGGGTACGTATTCAAGAGTACTGGGTTCGACCGTTGACGTGCGTTTTTGATACCCTGGCATGGGTTTATTATGCGTGTTAGTGTTTCTTTATCCGACCATAAAGACATTTAGAATCTTCAGGAGGCCTTTGCAATAAATTTAGCTTTATTAAGATAGAACCCTGCGGTAAGAATAGGACATTTCCAGGGGTGAATACCAGCTTCGGAAAAGAGGGAGGAGAGCACCGATCGACCCCTTTAGTTTCACTTTTAATAAATATGAGGAAGGGGAGGTGGTGAGAAGAAAGAGGCGAAGGGGAGAAACGGTTCAATACCAGCAAAAACTATTATATTTGTAAAAATATAAGTAAAACTATTATATTAATTTCTGACTTAAGTTACTTTGTAGTATTTGATACTAGCTCAAAAAGTAGGTGTGTGTTATTAAGAGCAGGAAGGAGGAAGTTACGTTTTCCCCTTCGTTCTTATGATCTACGCTCCTGAAGCCTACGCCATTATGACCGCGCAAGCTTCTAGATTTATTGGATGTAGGGCACTAGATCAACAACCATGACTATGCATTTTTTTATATATATATATATATTGCTACAGATTCTGGTATCGACTTCCCTCGAGCTAACACCGCGTATTCATAAGTAAAATTGTCGCCTCAGGGTGAGATTTTTTTTTTTGTTTCGATATTTGATAGAGGCATTGTATAGGCCTGGGTAGATGATTACTTCCAGGATGACTAAGTTTCGATATTGAACGCCTGGGGTAGCTCCTATGTCAGGTATATCAGGTGGGGCGAGACCGGTGAAGGGGGTGGGCTGGGGAAACCAGGGCAAGATTTAATCATTTGCATTCGCATGCTGATAGAAGAATGAGCATAAATTATATGCATATATATATGCATATATATACGCATGCTGATAGAAGAATGAGCATATATTATATGCATATATATATGCATATATATATGCATATATATATATATATATATATAATATATATACAGTATATATATATGAGAGAGAGAGAGAGAGAGAGAGAGAGTAGGAGAGAAAGAGAGTGGGAAGAGAAAAAAAAAGAAGTCCAGTACCTCGCTTTAATGAATGACTAATCTTCCTTTATGCCCACCCATTTTACCATGTTAAATATCTTAATACACAACACAAAGGTCAAAATGAAAACGTTAAACCAAAAGTGCCGCTAACTAAGAAAGGAAGCGAAAAGCTCCGTTTATTTTCTTATTTCAGGCTTTCATGTCCAAACCGAAACTCAGTTAGAACGATCGTAAGTCTTTGGCGCCACGGATTTTATTTTAACAATTGTCTACTGTATTAGGAATAAGGAACTTTCTGAGTCAAGCATTCAGTATGCTGCCCATTCACGTGACAGCACATTACTTTTATTCCTAAAAGGCCAGATTGTTCAGGAATCCTCTCAGCCTCCAAAATAGCATTATTATGCTATTGTTAGTGTCGCTGCCACTAATTCCAGGCGTTAAACCCCACACTTTAGCATTCTGACAAGATATTCCCTTGTTTTCATAGACGAATAAACCGAGAAAAATTTGAATGAAATACTTTTGCAAGGCATCCATTGCATGACCATGGTGGGATTCGAACTTACGACTTTTTACTTCTGAATCTATCATCGTAACCAGTGCACTCCGCCACCGAAGCTGTTCACGCTGCCTTGTTCCTGTTTTCAAGAAGGAGCTTCAAATCAATAATTTACCACTGAAGTTGTCGCGTTTGCCATGATTCTCTAGAACCAGTCCTGCAATGCTTCCTTGCCAAATTTTCATCAAACTGCTGAATCACTACAGATTCTTAGGTGAGCAGACAAGGCGAATGTCAAGCAAGTACAGATTTACCTCGCGCGCCGAAAATCGAAGAGCGCGCCGTTTGTTTGCGCGGATGAAGGAAGTGATCTATAAATAGTAATCGATTTGAGCGCAGTGTAACTGCCAGTTAATAGCGAGACGTTTTTTTGGGGATTATTACTTCTCACACTATCGGCAGGGAACCAACAGCTGGCAGTTCTCATTAGTTTACAGGCCTACTGTATATTCTTCTATATTTTGAACTCTTTAGCAGATAAATTGAGTTGGACAAAAATGGGGGAACAAATTTTCAGAGAAATGCTTTTGTTAAGTGACAGCTCTGTTGCATGAAAAGAAAAAAAAATATGTCGTCTGTGTTCATGCATACCGCTGTATTTAATAAATAAGATCGTATGCAAACTTTGGTAGGGCCTACGCATAGCCTGCAGCCGAGTCTGATTACAGTGTATGACTACACAAACTGGAAAAAAAATTTAAGGGCGCAACAGTTTTACAAGGAATAAGGCCGTTTCGTGTTAATAACAATTGTTTAACAGGTTTGGTGTTTTGTTGTTGTTTTTTTCTGTTTAGAACCGTTTTCCCCCTCCCCCCACCTTTTTTGTGTGTGTGTGTGTGTGTGTGTGTAGAAATCGGCGCCATAGTCATATGTCCATGTGGACGACCTATCGCTTTAAAATTTGTTGATGAGTGACTTAAAAGTTCTAGACAGCAAGCGAAATAGCGGACAGGAGAGCGCTTGTTCACGGGCAGGACTATCATCTTGTTAAGCTCTTCGCCTCCTCCCTCTCCCCTTCCCTCCTCTCCCCCTCCATCCCGCCCCTCCGACCCAAACAGACGAGGGGTGACCTTGAGATCTGGTGATTTGTTCAACCTTCGCCTTCCGCTGGGAGTCGCATTGACTCCTGTCCCATTTTTGAAGTGTTCTTACTTATGACATCAATATTTTAATCCTGTCTGTCTGTCAGGGCATACAGCCAGGCATTTCTCAGTTACTTCGCCGTCTTTAGAGACATACTTCCATTCTCAAAAAAAAAAAAGAAGCAAATTTGCTAATCAAATCTGCCCAGCAATGCATCTGCATATTTACTACCCTTCCCTTTATATAGAATAATACCCTTCTCTGTACGATATGTGAACTTCCTTTTTATAAGGAAGTTATGGGAGTAGGGGGTGGGGGGGGNGGGGGGTTCTAGGCTAGATGAAAAGAGCTGTATGAGGTGTTACAACTACGTGCTATTCTCTGTAACATATGAAGGACATATAGAGGTGGATGTTGTACAGTGTCTAACAGTATCGTCGCGTTTTCCTTGTTGCAATGTACACACGCCTATATTTCGCGTTTTTTTTATATAAGTAAGACGAACTAAATTATACATGCACGTCAATGCAGGTGATAGATTTATCTCGCATGACTTGTTGGCTAAGGTAAAATTTTGTAAAACGTCTTGCGTGACTTCAGGCTTTAAGGAGACATCTCTAAAACGCCTTAATTAAAAAAAAAAAGTCATAATGTTAACGACATATCTCAGTAAGTGTTTCCTGTTGTTAACAATAAAATGTACCGTTAGATCTTATTCTGTCGTTTTTATGTAAGAGCTCAAATAGTAGAAACGATCTATCTAAAGATAGGAGGTGTAACCAACACGGTCATAACTGGCTGCAATATTATGGGGAAAGGCGGAAGAGGGAGCGGGACAGGGACAAGCGTCAAGGGTACTCTCCTGAGCTCAGATATAGTAAGCAGACCTAGATATCGTGCTTACGATTTTACAGATGACGAAAGGGAGAGGGGGAGGGGGGATATCCTTGGTAAGTAAGAGGAAGAAAAATATGAATGCTGCACTGGGGGAAGGAAAATTGGCAGGGGCTTTTCCTGGGAACATTCATGAGCAGAGACAATAAGTTAGCAATCGTTTGAGATGTGAGAACTACTGATTCCCTTTACATGATATGTATTTCTAGCAGGGTCCACCGTGATAAGAACGTGGTCGTACTGTTAAAAAGTTATACCTACGAGATACGACGGTACAGTTGTGTTGGCATTGGTTCCAGTTATCACATGACATTTCAAACGACCTTGGCTAACACACCACTTCCCCCCCCCCCCCCCCCCCCCCNCCCCCCCCCCTCCCCCTTCCCCCCACAATCACCTGTCCCTCTCCTTCTGAACTTCCTACCTTTTCCTCACACAACCAAGGCTCTAGAGTTCTGCATAGACAATACATATGTGACATTATTATTCTACCCTTGGGGTCAGAGTTCACTGACTCCTGGGGTCATCTAACATAAAGCGAGGGCCGCGGCGGGTGTTAGGTGCTAGTACTACCCTGGTCAGCAACCTATTCTTGTACTCTCACGTACTTGTGGGAGCTAGTCCTAAAGGTATGAAAATGCCAAGTGGACCTGGCAAACATGGTATCCAATTTTAAGTAATCCCTGTAGAGTCATAGATCACTGTCCATGGGGCGAGGGAGTTGTGGTTTTGGTTTCATTTGTAAAGCCCGTAATTAATGGTTGTAGACGTAGACTATAATTGATTTCACCCCTCATTAAGACAATTTCTGGCTATTGCTAGGGTGTAAGGTCACTGTATTTATTAAGTGAAAGAGCCTTAAATCTTAGATCATCTTAAGCCTGCCCGAAGAGCTCAAAATATAATTGGTTCTGGTGGATGTTCCTGTGAGTGATAATGTTAAATGAGAATGAATGACTACCTGTGTAAAATGTCGTCTTGACTTGTTATGTCCTAATGGAATAGGTGAAAATGGTATCATAGCCGACAGTGAAAAATACTTTGCGATCTTCATACTTAAAACAGTCTAGCTTATTTGGCATGTTGCCCCGTATTCAACGTAAGGACCCTTTCCGTCCAGTGGCACTCTATGCAAAGATACGACCTGTAATAACTTTCTAGAATAACGTTATGCAAGTCTAAAGTGCGTTATATCTCAACTTCTGACCATTGATAAACAGGTTTCTGAACTGGATACACGCACCATATTATGTCCCGCCACGCTGGGTATAATTTGCCCAGTAGAAGTAGGCTTTTCTCCGTGGAATTGATCTGAAAGTCAAACAACTCCTTTACTTGGAACAATCGAAAAATTATAGATCGTGAACCAAGCTTTACGTGTTAATCATTTCTATACTTACTTATTTTCTTCTCTTTGAGGGCTCACAACAGTCAATGGCAAATTGCATTTTTCTTCGTTATTTTGCTTCTCTGAAAAGTCCAACTTCTCTGTGAATGTCTCCCGCTGATAGAGACGTCGTCGCTCTTGTTAGTGGCCTCTCTTATAGACTATAGATTGTGATATTGGGTAGAAAAGTTAAGAAAGGCCTTTTCCCTTTCTAGGTAGGAAAATGCGAATCTTTTTTTCCACTGTTGACCATATATATCTTTGCACCCTCATTAACTTATTAAGGTGTCCCATGCCAAAATATTTATCAACACCTATTGTTTAACTCTTCCTCCAAAGTTTAATACATAAAAAAAATGCCCCCTAATTAATTAGATTTTGAGAACTTTGCCAGTGAATCAGGTTACCTAATATTTTAGGCCTTTTCACACAGAAAATAAGGTTACCGTACCCACCTAGCAACAAGCACACAGTTTAACTTAAATGGCAAAATCCCACCTGTTCCGAAACCCCACCTACTTTGAATCTATCAAAGTATTTGCATCTATCTATTCTAACCCTTTTAAATTCAAATCGAACCTCATTTAACCCTCACCATGGCCAGTTTTCTGATTTTATACATTATGGACTATTTAAAACTGCTTACTGAAATGCCAGATACTTTGGGCATTTTCATACCTCTAGGCTTCAAAGTTGATGCAACATCTCCCTAGGATTGAGAATGCCCATTTGAATAATGAAGCTGGTTCTACTGACCACTACAACCTTGTCTGCCCTCTAGCGTTTGAAATTTGCTAAGTCACGATGATGTTTACAATGCGGCCCCGTTTCCTTTCATATATTTTATACTTCAGAGAGGACGGTCAGATTGGCGCCTTATAATATTACAAGCTTACCTGGGGACTCTGCAATGCAAGGTGTTATCTACTGAAAGCATACTTCTAACATAGAGTTGGCAAATGAAAGTTGTGCACCATGATGTTCTGTACCTATTTTCCAGCATTTAGATTTACACAAGACATCAGAAATAACTTGACACACCCATGTGCCAACAGAATTGGCGTATTTTTTTTTTTGTGGTTACAGAAGGCGTTTTCTCCAAATCGCTCAGTACGCTGTTCTCGGTTGCTGAATCCAAATAAATAAAACACCAAACGTTCAGTCTTCAATCCCGAATGTTTCCATATACAGTACACGTATTTCCATCAACTAATATCCTCTAGAGTTGGAGAATTTGTAAAATAATACGAGTGAGCAAGGAAGGAAAAATTCTGTTTATGTATGGATATGAACAAGATATGGAGGAGTTCGACTGTTCATGAAAAATATAACCGTTCTGGTCCCGTCTGCTGTTTTGAGCAAAAATAAAACAAAATTAAACAAAAAACTCGAAAGAAACCTAACTCTTTTGTCTCCGAATTACAAAATCATTTTTATTACTTTGATACCTATTTAATAATATTCAGCATTCAATAAGACAGCATCTTTCGAGCACGTCTGAGTGAGTATTTGAACAGCAGTAACTGCAGACTTCTACTTATTGTTATGATCTTATGTGTTAAATACGGACTGATCAAAACAGTTTTGTACAAGAGATAAAAGGAGAGAAGAAACATGATGGGATATTTCACTAATTTGAATTCGTTCGCACAGTTTACATAGGGGAGAATTAATCTTTCCCAAATTTCATGAGTAAAACATTTCATCCTGCTTAGAAACTTTGCATATCGCTAGTTTACTGTCCCTCTGATCATTACGATAAGTAATTTTTAAACTAAAACAAATAAAGCAAATCCATTTGAATCGATACAATTTACAATGTACACGATCACAAATTTTGTAGGCGAGGTTTGCCCTCCGATAGTAATGATCGGAAGGCGCAGCTTTAAGATTTTGGAGTTACCTCCCTGGACCCAATTACCCACCGTCATTTTTGTACCTCAGGGCTATGTGTATTAGGTCTTCACTGACGTCATTTTCAGTATGAAGGGGCCACCTCTCGGACGGGAGATTTCGCTCATTGGTTGTATTGCCCATATCATATTCAAATTGACGTCAATTTATGCTCGAAGAAGACCTAACAAACGTAGGCCTGATTACAGGCTTAATGAAAATACATTGCCATGAATATTCTCTGAGTTCCAGGTTGTTTTTACAACAAATTGTTGAACAATCCCAGCTGATTGTGGCTCTTGGCTTCTTCACATTTATTTTAAGTGGAACCTCGATATTAAGTACTCATTTGATAAGTAGGCCTATAAGGATGAATTTCACGTGCATGGATTAAGAATTTTTCTATCATTTCGTTATTTAGGAGGACCTCGATATTAATAATACCTCGGTAGTAAGTACAGTAGAACCACGATATAAAATACACTTTAGTGCTTGGAAAATGTATACTTAATATTGAGATTCATTTAATATCAGGGTCCGCCTGAATAATGAAATGATGGAATAATAATGAATCCGTATATGTGAAATTAATACTTAATAACAGGTATACTTAGCAAATGAGTACGGTACTCAATATTGAGGTTCCACCGTATACTTTTTCAAGCATCAATGCATATTATTGTATGTCGAAATACCACTGTAAACCACGTCAATAGAGGTGCGCCCAGTTTGCCCATGAAAACATAGTTCCTGCCAAAGTAAACACTGTCTCCTATTCTTACTAGACTATTATTGGAAAGTAATCTAATGGACATGTGACCTGTTATACGCATGTTTAATCATGGTGACCACGTTTGTCATTGCTCGGGATAAATTTCTGGACTGCCTAGTAAGCTTTTACGTGACCGCTTGTAGTCCCACCGTATAATTAATGTTTAATTACTTGGGAGGCTGTTTTATTTGCATCATTTTATTCACAGAATGAAAATTTGATTGACAACTTTTTGCAATGTGTAATTACCATATGATTTGTTGCCCCCCCCCCCCCC
>JAWQUT010000514.1:167082-184373 GCA_033807755.1 Ellobium chinense
AAACTGTTTCCCACTCTAGAGGCACCAAACACCATTCTTCGTTCTTGGACTACTTTTGTTGGACTCGGTTGTCTTTGGCTTGCCGACCTTTTACAATGGGAAATAATTGTTTTTGTGAACATATATCGACAACGGAAATTTCCTTATCAGGCTAGTGGGTGTGGAAAGGGGGAGGGGGGGGGGAGGAAGTGTGTTTATGTGTGTGAGTGTTGGGGGCGGGAGGAGGAGGGAGGGGTGAGGAAGAAGCGAGAAGAGTGGCGAATTATATCAGAGCTCTACGAAAAACCTCAGATTTGCGCTCTGTGATTCTTCTACCTATGTCCACGATAATTTTTGCCATCTGAAATTCATATTGAGACTATCTACAATCAACTCCGTGTAATTACAATTTTAACAACAATTTCTTTCAGTTTTTAACATTCGCGAGCTTGAGTATTAACGATGAGATATCTTACCATTGTAAGAAGTGCATTAATGCATCGGTGCTGTGTTGAATGCATCTTTATTTACTTTCATTATGCAGGCTTTCACATCAATGATGTGATCTCTTGCCATTGTAAAAATTACATTAACTCTGCATTTTGAATGCTACTAAGGGTGCTTTTAGTACCGATACACTTAGTAATTCTTACGATGGTAAGAGATCCCATCGATAATGCACAAGCTCTATAGTGTAAACTCATGCATTTTCTGTGCAACAGTCATTCGCTAATCCTTACTCCTTTAGCGAAATTACCGCTGAAGTTATGAAGTTGTGAATATATACCTTTAAATGGTCCCTATAAAAACAGAAAATTGGCTGTAGGAAGGAATGAAAAGAGTTGAATTTTATTTTTTTCTAAATCTCAAAGGTTTAGTTAGATGCAAACTCAAAATTTGGAAGGTTTGTTTCTCAAGTTCAAACTTTGTGATTGTTGGTACCGGTATCCTTATTCCCATGCAATCGACTCGGCATAGTAACAGCTTCACCTTCATAGCAACACTTTGTGTTTCAACTTTTAGCACAGTTAACTGATGCATTATCCCTATTCCTTTTATTCACAACTTTTCACATAAAAAGTCTCGAACAGTCACGATCTAGCGGAGTTTATCACCCCAGTTAATTTATTCAACCGAGTTTTGTTTCCACCCGCGGGTCACTGTGCAGTCGTCGCACGATGTTCATAGCAAGGGAGATAATCCGAAACGACGACGCACCATCCACACTGGTTCGACGACCGCTCCGACCTGCATCGCTTGGCATTACTTCTTCGGTCTTCGTTCACTCTTTGTGACAGCAAAGCACACGTCGTGTGTTGCATTGAAGATTTAGACTGTTCGGACATCGTGTTGGGCAAGATTGGACGACGTGTAAGTAGCCTATGTACATGTTTATAATTATTGTTATTAGTCTACTTGTACAACAAGAAAAGCCGGCATGGTTTTCAAAAGGACACAGATCTAATTATTGAATTCCAAGACCGGCAGGTATGCACGCACGCACGTAGGTAGTTTAATAGATGGATGGATGGATGGATTTTCCTTCCGAATTAATCATCGGAAGACCCTAGACCTGATGTTACTTAAGCATTCATTTGGCACGATCGGTCACTCCATTTATTACCATTCAGTTCCAAAATCATATCAGTATCAACACTAATAGTGGTATAATTATACTACTCATGTACAGCATGCAATGCATTGGAGCTTATAAACTATAGGCCTATACCCCTTCCCCCTCCTTTCACTCCCAGAGCTATCCCAACCTTAGACATTATTTTCCTCGTGTCACTGACCGTCATAGTGGATTTCATCACAGAGAACTAGATCTAGACCTAGTCTTAAATTGTACTCTATTTTTTTCACTTCTCCTTCTTCTTTTTTCCTGTGTCTGTCTGTCTGTCCGTCCGTCCGTCCGTCCGTCTGTCTGTCTCTGTCTGTCTGTCTTTCTGCTCGCCAGTCCGCCTGGCTGCCTGCCTGTCTGCCTGCCTGCTTGCATGCCTTCTGTTTCTCATGTATCCACGTTTATTTCTTTTCAACACAGCGACAACACAGGGCATTTTTTTTTCCCATAGGTATTCCTGCTTTTTCCAATTATACATGTTCTATTTACATCTAACAACATGACTGTTCTATCTCATCTCGACATCGACACCAACACATTGTACTTTCCACGCATTGGAAGCCCAAAGCACGATGGCGGGTCAGGACATTCTAGGTCAAGGCTGCAGATAATTTTGCTGTACAAAAGAGCATAGGCCTATTTGTTTTTATATTGCTTGTATAATTGTGTACGCGTGTCTGCGTGTGTGCGCGTGTATGCGTATGTGCGCGCATTCATTCAAGTTAGCTGCAGACTGCATACCTTCTTCCAAACTGTCATCTTACTGCAAACTGATTGGGACGATCTCTGTTCAGTGATGTTTTGTTTTTTTTAAGGATCTAAGGATCTTATATTGTATTTTTTATGTGTGTGCTTTTTTTTTGGGGGGGGGGGGGGGGGGAGGGGGGGNTAGGGAGGGGGTGGTGAACCAAGTGGCAGTGCAGTATTTGTTGGTGGGGATGGGAAAGTGAAACAGCCCCAACCCCCATGTAGTAAATATATAATGTTCAAAAATCCATTGGCAACTTTGTATTGCATGGAATCTGGATCAAGGACGCAGACTGCACTGCACTATGTATTTCATTCGCCTTCGGGGCTTTGTTTCCCACAAATGAGCGAACTGGTACATTCTGTAGTAATCTGTAGTTGACAGGTGGTGATTGCACAGAGCATGTCTCATTATGAAAAGTTTAGTTTGTTATCGACTATATCTAACGCCCGACGAAAGAAAAAAGAGTACCGGTAGGCTGACGGCTTCTCGTGCCTCAAAAAGCGGACCGGAATGGTGACGAGAGAGAAGAGAGTATGAGAGGGGGAGGGGGGATGGAGAGGGAGAGGGATGGAGAGGGAAGGAGTGAGGGGGGAAGGAAAGTAGGATGAGAGGGAGGGAGGAATGTAGAAATGGAGAGAGAGGAGAATAGAGAAAAGTAGAGAAGAAGAGATATAAAAAGTGGAAGAGGGAGAGAGAAAAAGAAGGAGAGGGAGAGGAGGGAGAGAAAAGGAATGAGAGAGAGAGGAAAAAGATAGAGAAGAGGGGATGAGAGTAGAGAGAGAATTGGGGGAGAGGGGGAAGAGAGTGAGAGATGAAGAGAGAGAGAGAGAGGTGTTTTTTTCTGGAGGGTGAAGATTTCTTCAACTCAGCTGAACAATATAAAGATAAAAATCTTCCAGAGTCAAATATGACCACCCTTCGAACTGGGTTTGTTATATTCTTAACCATGAACATGTTAACCAGGTTGCAGTCAGGTAAAAATTCTAATTAGAACAGATGTGAAAACATTAGGTTAACTGTATCGTTCACAGCTTTGTTTTCTTCTACAGTGACAATGGCAAATTCCAAGCTGAAACTGAACTATTTCGATGTGACAGGCAAGGGTGAAATCATCCGCCTCATTCTGCATGTGAGTGGCAAAGAGTTTGAGGACAATCGATTCAGCAGGGAAACGCAGTGGCTGGAGATCAAACCAACAACACCATTTGGGCAGGTGCCAACACTGGAAATTGATGACAAAGTCTACGCTGAGACCCTGGCCATCGCTAACTTCCTTGCACGAGAGTTTGACCTCTATGGTAAAACAAACCTCGACCGATTGAAGATTGACCAAACTGCCCAGCTCTGGGATGAATTCATTCATACTCACTACGGAAGACTCTACAGAGAGCCCGAGGCTACCCATGAGGAGATACACAAGCATCTCAGGGAAGAACAGGCTCCGAGATACTTGGGCTACTTTGAGAAATTTCTGAAGGACAATGGCACTGGTTATGTTGTAGGTGATAGCCTGACCATGGCTGACCTCCTTGTCTTCGACTTTTGTACGGGATTCCTCAAAGCCTATTCTGGGGATCATGTGGACAAATTTCCTTTGGTGAAGGCCCTGGTGGAGAAAGTTGGCAACCTTGGCAGAATTAAGGCTTACCGGGCAAAGTGAATGTGAAATTCTGGTATTTTTCAATGTCCAGTCATCACCTTTTGTTTTTATTTTAATGTGCCTTTTAGATCTGATAAAGTGTAGTGGTACTCTAAGCTGTAATTTAGGGGAATACATTGGAAGCCATTCTTATGAACTTGCCCATTACAAAATTTTTCCTGTGAAACTTAAGCTACTCTGAGACATTTTGCAAGTGTCAGAGTAATATCTGGCTTGCAGAATATGCTTACATGGAAACAAAAATCACAGTGTTTATGTGTTTTGTAATAAACATGTTTGAATCTTTAGGATTTTTACCTTTACAATCTGAAACATATGAAGATAAACAATCTGTTTTCACTGGTATTTAAAAACTGATGTTCGAGCTTACATAGCTAAAAAAGAATGTAGCTTCATGCATGCTACAGTATTAGATGGTGATATTTACTACACAGTGGGAAATCAGCAGTGGGAAATCAGCCTTGTGTTATAGGCAGCATAAAACATCATTTATATTTTTCTTGAAGTCCAAATTTAATGCTCATACTGTTCTGGCCAGAAATGAAAAAAAGAAGGCAGACTGACTTTCATTAAAATCATACTTTATGTAAACATTGTGAGAGAACTCCCCTGCACAAGTCTTAGGCTGTTGGAATTTAGAATGAAGCCATGTATTATGTACAGTTGACTCTGCTTATTCGCAGTTGGGATAATCGCAACTATCACTTAAATACAACATCATCCACATTAACAAATGGTTTACATAGAATATTTCTTCTTATAGGTCACTGGATAATCGCATCTCCTTTTAATCACTACTTTTTGCATTCTTCACGGGAGTTGCGATTAAGCGAAGCAGACTGCATTTTATAAATCAAGCTTATAATCATTTAGTGTATTCAGAAGAAAATAAATAAAATTTGTGAATGTGGGTTGTGAACTTTAAAATTATTGTTATCTTAAGTGTAAATACTACTTCGACCAGTGGCATCCTGAATCAGATATGATTTGTGTAACGATGAATACTTGTTTGTCCATTTCATTTGGGACACTGGATGCAAAACTGTAAAAAAACAACAACTGCAAACATAGGCTGTATTTTATAATTAATAACATACTTTCATTATTTTCATTGTATTCTCCTTTTTTCAGATTATCCATTGTTTTTGCTTGTGTCACACTACTTAATGGCTCAATACATAAAATGGAAATGAGCAGATTGTGTTGGAGAGGAGGAGGAACAGCAGGAAGAGGAACAGGTGTAGTGGGGGTGGGAGGGTTGGGGAGAAAAGGGGAGTGGAGGAATCTCTTTGTGGTGCCCAGGTATGAAACTGAATCTTATTCTCTGAGTACGACTCAACATCTGGGAGATATGTCTGAGATGTCTGAGGTAAAGCGTAATGCCAGTGTGAAGATACAAGACATCTGCATGCACTGTGACACAAGTGAATGCTAAGTGTAGGAAATAGAAGAAAGAGGAGGCAAGGCAGGATAATGCTTTTATAAAAGATTAGAAAGCACAAAGGTTAGAAAAGATCAGTAGGGAAAACTTTGTCCATTTACATTTCCTTCTTGTAAAAATCTTTTATACAAACCAGAAAAACTATCACTGTTCATGAGTAGGATAGTCCTACGGACACTGTGAAATATCTTTAAGGAGACAGTTTAAATTGTTCTTTGAATCTCCTTGTAAGGGTGTTCAAGTATGAATTCACCCTGCATGATAGAGTTTAAACAGTTTCAACATACTGCAGATATTGGTGTATAAATTGCATTTCTTTGCTAATATTGCAGTTGCCATGTCTTTTTCCAAGAAATCTCAGGTCAGTATAAAACTATATGATATGTTGAACCATTTTGCAGCAAAGCACTGCCATATTTTGTATATTATAAGTAATCAGTGATGTGTTTTTGCCCCAAAAATATTTTTCTTGATAATTCTTCACTAATTCCTGAAATGATAACCCACATGTAATATATTTATTGCTTAAACAGTCCAGCCAACTAATTGCAACTGGTTGGAATCAGGTTGTGGGGTCAGCTATGCTATGGTCATATTCAAATAATAAGGGAAAGCATTTAATTCACATGAGTATCATTAGACTTCAGTCCACCTATCTGTATAATAAGGACTAGCAGGTTATGAAACTAGTCGAATCAAGTGACCAGAGCCTATAAAGTGGCTGTGGTACTAAGCATGTCTCCCAGAAAGATGAAAAAATTGCAGGGTTGTCCCTTCTGCTAGAATAGTAATACAGTGGAATATCCAATAATAATGATACATAACATTACTCTTTCCAATGGCAGGCTCTGAGCGCTTACTACATTGACAGACCTACAAATTAATTCATCCTCTCAACAATCACCCCTCAATTCATTTCTCTCTCTCTCTCTCTCTCATCCCTCCCACTCTCTCTTTCTCTCTCTGTCTCTCCCTCTCTTTCAGACAAGCACACACATCGGTCTATTACACATTCACAAATATCACACAGGTGGATTTCTCGCCTGACAAGCTAAACCTTGACCAAACACATGTGCACATGATGAGCAGAAATCTGTATTATGTACTCATATAGGTAACAGGGTTAGTGAGCATACGTTTTACGAAGTATGAATTTCACCAGTTTGCATACCCTATTTTAGTTTTAAATTTCACAAGCACCAATTAATCATCATTTCATGTCAATGAGTTGGACTTTCATAAAAAAGTACATTTCATTGATAAGTATAATTTTTCTAGGCACCAAAGGAATATTTCATATCAAGGTTCCTCCGCAGTAGTAATGTATTAAACTGAGTCTAAAGGTATTGCCTGAATGCAAACTTACTCACTTCCATCGTTGTTGTTATTAGATGGAAGAGAAACATAATAGCCAGCTCAAGAACAGTGCCATTTACAGTATTACTCTTTGATTTGCTAATTACTTAAATTTATCTTTATTGTTTATTATACAGCATTCATGTAGTCAGAGCTTTATTAAATCAGTGACTGATGAAAGGCCATAGAATTTGTTCAGGTGGTATGTGAGTGTCTGTGGGTGTGTATTCTGTTTTTTGATACTGAAGAGAGAGAAGTCAGAGACAGCCGCATATTTAGGCATGGGTCTAACAGACCCTGACCCAAGGCTTTACATGTTTAGGGGGTTCTGTGCCAAAGGATAAGAAAACTCAGAGAAGTTAAAAGGGCGCGAGGAAAGGAGGGGAAAGAGGCTGGGTGAATGTTCAATGTTTAGTTTGAAACTTGTTACTTTAAGGTACGAACATGCCAGTGTAAATTTCACTGTTGGCCATATCAGGTTTCACACCTCTCATGAATTTATCCAAGGGTCCCAAGCCAAAATACTTTCCAAACATGTTGTTAAGCTTTTCCTCCAAATTTTGACACAAAGAAACGTGCCCCTAAATCAATCAGATTTTGAGAACTTAAGCAATGAAGCATGCTACCTAATATTTTAGGCCTTTTCACTCAGTAAACAAGGTCCTTACCCCCTAGCACCAACTACAAAGTTTATACTTGAGTGGCTGCTAAACCTCACCTATTCTGAGTCTACAAATGTATTTGGACTTATCTAAGCCTTTGAAATTCAAATCCAACCCCTTTCCCTCCTCCCTAAGGCCAGTTTTCTGATTTTTTAGGAACTATTTAAAATTGCATATTTTTATGCCAGGTGCTATTGGCATCCTCATACCTGAATAGTAGAAGTGGTCAAGTGATTGCATTCAACTAGCACTGCTACACTTTTCTATACCAATTTCACATCAAACTGCAAAATTTCAGATCTCAACTTAAAGCCAGTCACGAATTATGTCAATTATGTCGTAGTTGTAATCTTACCCCATTCAATAAATTTGTGAGAAAATGACGGCTTCCTTATAGAGCAGAAAAACTGTTTTTACTAAGGCAGAATTAAATCTACAGAATAAAAAAAAACTAACTTCCAAACTTCAATGACACAAGGCAAATGTTAGGCTGGGCTTGTGGTTTGGAAATGAAATTCAATCCAACCCCTTTTCCCCCTCCCATGGCCAGTTTTCTGATTTTTTAGGAACTATTTAAATTGCTATTGGCATCTTCATACCTTAACACATTTTACCTAAAACAAGACTATCTTGTGGTTCTGCGGAGCGGTTGGTAAATTATTCATACCGGTGTAAAGGAATAGAATTACCCCCGGTATGAAGTTACCCCCCGGTAATTTGATACCGGTATAAGATTACCGGGGGGGTAATCTGAGACCGGTATCAAGCTACCCCCCCTGGTATGATATTACCCCCCNTATTACTCTTTGATTTGCTAATTACTTAAATTTATCTTTATTGTTTATTATACAGCATTCATGTAGTCAGAGCTTTATTAAATCAGTGACTGAAGAAAGGCCATAGAACTTGTTCAGGTTGTATGTGTGTCTGTGGCCGTGTATTCTGTTGTTTGATACTGAAGAGAGAGAAATCAGAGACAGCCACATATTTAGGCATGGGTCTAACAGACCCTGACCCAGGGCTTTACATGTTTAGGGGTTTCTGTGCCAAAGGATATGAAAAATCAGAGAAGTTAAAAGGGCGGGAGGAAGGGAGGGGAGAGAGGCTGGATGAATGTTCAATGTTTAGTTTGAAACTTGTTACTTTAAGGTAGGAAGATGCCAATGTAAATTTCACTGTTGGCTATATAAGGTTTCACACCTCTCATGAATTTATCCAGGGGTCCCAAGCCAAAATACTTTCCAAACATGTTGTTTAGTTTTTCCTCCAAATTTTGACACAAAGAAAATTGCCCCTAAACCAATCAGATTTTTAGAACTTTAGCAATGAAGCATGCTACCTAATATTTTAGGCCTTTTCACTCAGTAAACAAGGTCCTTACCCCCTAGCACCAACCACAAAGTTTATACTTGAGTGGCTGCTAAACCTCACCTATTCTGAGTCTACAAATGTATTTGCACCTATCTAAGCCTTTGAAATTCAAATCCAACCCCTTTGCCTCCTCCCTAAGGCCAGTTTTCTGATTTTTTAGGAACTATTTAAAATGGCATATTTTTATAGGTGCTATTGATATCTTCATACCTGAATAGTAGAAGTGGTCAAGTGATTGTATTCAACTGGCATTGCTACAATTTTCTATACCAATTTCACATCAAACTGCAAAATTTCAGATCTCAACTTAAAGCCAGTCATGAATTATGTCGTAGTTGTAATCTCACCCCATTCAATAAACTTGTGAGAAAATGACGGCTTCATTATAGAGCAGAAAATGTGTTTATACTAAAGCAGAATTAAATATACAGAATAAAAAACTAACTTCCAAACTTCAATGACACAAGGCAAATGTTAGACTGGGCTTGTGGTTCCGAAATGAAATTCAGTCCAACCCCTTTTCCTCCTCCCATAGCCAGTTTTCTGATTTTTTCAGGAACTATTTAAATTGCTATTGGCATCTTCATACCTTAACACATTTTACCTAAAACAAGACTGTCTTGTGGTTCTGCGGAGCGGTGGGTAAATTATTCATGCCGCGTCTCCATAATTCAAGGGTATGAATTGAACCCCAAAAATCTTTAGAAAAATTATTCATATTCCCTCCTCTCTCTGTGTTTTTCTGTCTCTTCCTGTTTCTGTCTCTGTCTTTGCCTCTGTCTCTCTCTCTCTCTGTCTCTCTCTGCCTCTCTCTCTCTCTTTCTCTCACTCACTCAGTCTCTTTTCTGAGATGGTGGGACTCGTCACCTATCTCGGCCTCAGGGCCCAGGGAGCTTTAAACCTTCCAAGTAATCCAAGCACTCATGGGTACTCTTTTTCATTTTCAATTTTAAGAAATCTATAAGAAATGAAATTCCTAAACATTGATACTGTATGCATTTTCCCCATTTCTTTTTGACAACAGATTGATACCACTGATTTCGTTGCACACGAACACGCAAATAAGTAGGCAGCATGTTTTTACTATCTTAAGGGGCATTCATGGGTACTAAGTTTGCCATTTTATATAATGACAAAACAAAAGACCTAATTGGAAGACATTTATGGTAAAGAAAAGGAGCCATACTTTTCATTTTGCGATTTATCGAGACTTCCTCTGGAGACCTTGGTGGTGATTCAATGCACCGCACTCTTAGATACTAATAAACAGAGTCTGGGTAATTTACTGCTCCACGAAGTCCTCCAAAGGTAGCTAAAATCGAATGCCTGGAAGAACTAAATCCTTCCCTCACCAGAGAGTACAATGATGGCATCTGTAGACCTACATGCATGCAAGGCAAAAATAAGAAACACCAGTTACATTGGATATAAAAAATAAAAGTGTTTTAACAAATATCAAATTCAAATACACAGCAGAACAAAATTTTCCACTTAGTAGTCATGCGAATCATACATACATACACAGATCTTCCCATGACTGAGGTCTATACTGCCCTTCGGGTGTGTGGGTCGCTTTAGTCACATGTCCAGTGTAAGACATCACCATAATGAATACACTGTTTGGTTCTCTGATGTGCAATCTTTCATATCAAGTCCAAAGAGAGACTTGCACATGGTGGCATGTCCAGTGCAAAACAGTCCCCCCTTCTGTCTGTCCATCTATTAACTCAGCCTACATCCATCCATCCATCCATCCATCCATCCATCCATCCATCCATCCATCCATCCATCCCATCCATCCATCCATCCATCCATCCATCCATCCATCCATCCATCCATCTTGGCTGCCTCTCCTGAACTGTCTATCTTCCTGTCTCTGTCTATCTGTCTGTCTATGTTCGTCTGTCTGCCTGTTTGTCAGTATGCAGTTTTTCATCCCCTCCCTCCCTCTTCCGTTCCAGACTGTTTAGGACAGACAGACCATGCCCGTTTCAATTCTTCATCTCTTCACTCTCGACCCTTCCTCTCATAGTCATCCTTATTCAAATCTGCAACCTGACAATAATTACAGAAGACGTCAAGACGGTTATTTCGTTTTAGATGAATAAAAGCAACATTTCGAACATGCAATCATAAATTACAAGTAGAAACAGGAAGGTAGGAAGGGTTACAGCTAGAGAATAGAAAATGTCGTATTTGTAATAGTTTATGAGACGAATTTTATGTCTTATTTGAGTGTGAATTATTGACAGCTGAAAGACGTAGAGTTATGAACAGAGGATTTTATATACGTCATAATATGTATGAAGCTAAAGAATTATTTAAAAGCAAGGACAAAATTCTCCTAGTTAAGTCTGCAAACTTCATCGAAAGTGTACTACAAAAATTTCAGTGGGGAGTTAATATACTTTTATGAATGGAAGTAAGAATAACTGCTGGGAATGAATGGAAACTTGTGTAAGTGAATGTTACGTATAGATTGTACTGCGTAAATGTAACATGTCTTAATGATTTATAATCTGTTTATGTTCCGTCAAATGTATCGTCCGCCTATATGTCACTGTTGTGGTCTAGGCTTATGATGAATAAACTTGTTAAACTTATTGTGCCCAGGGAGAAAAAATGACCTATTACACCGGTATTCTTCGTAGTCAAAACTTATTTTCAATTATCGCCCGTTTCAAGATGGCAGCGCCCTGTTGTGTATGCAGTGATGCAGACTAGATTTACGAGCGTAAACAAGTAGTGTACAGGTGGCCTAATCAGCATATTATTGTATAACATTTGTAAAGTAATACGACTCCTCTGCTATTCTGTGTAAGTGTTTTGTTGGACTGTAGCCGTGTGTATTTTTACAAGGGAACCGCTATGTTTTGCTGATATGAGGAACGGACGGGGTCAAAGTGCATACAGTGAAAGACCGGTGAATGGATAGTTTTGTCTAGTCTACTAAGCCAAAGGAGAAAAACCGCTGCTGTTGACACTGATGATGAAGACGAAGAAGATGATGACAGCGTGTGATTTTTAGTGCATATTGCTAAGTTTAGATCTAAACTTAATAATAATCTTGGTTTTAATGTACCATTGGTATTAACTATTATGAGTATGTATAGACAGAGTGAAAAAGAAACACTGCCTTGGAAATGCATGTTAACTGAGAAGTGCCGCACTGCCTAGTATTCTTATTTCTGGGTCCTTTGAGCTGGTTAGATCTACGAATTTTCAGGCACTCTGTTTGCCCATATGCAGACCATGTCCATCACAACACAACCAGAGGCGCAGGGAGGGTAATTTTTTTTGTGTGTGTTTTGGGGGGTCAGGGACGGGGAAGTAATCTAGCACTAATCTAACACTTAAAATCAGCTAGTGTTTTCCGAAAGGGAGTAGGAGAGGGGAATGAAAGGAGAAGATGTAGACATTATTATTGTTTGATTTGCTCATAGTTGTAATTTTGGGGAGGGGCGGGGGGGGGGGGGGGGCACAGTCTTAATGAACTACCGTACAATGTATCCGTGGTTCATAACATACACATGGTATGACATAAAGCAAAAACGTCAGGCAGACAGAAACCGTAAAAAAAAAAAAAAAGAAAAAACTCTAACATATACACCGACTGTTGACTTATTGATACCACCAATGCTTATAAATGCGAAAAGAAAAGATAGTGAGACAAGGAAGAAAAAAAATATAAATCGGTACGTCTATTGGCTGCCAGCCTCTTGTCCCCAAAGGAATAATATTGTAATAAGTTGGGATGCCGTTTCCGGAAAGGTTCCCGTGTAAAAAAGAAAAAAAAAATAAGCAGCACAGAAGGTAATCAAATTTTTCTCTCCGATTATTGGCCTCTTTAGTTTTTCTCGTGATACCTCTCGCTTTCGTATGAAGTACAGTACATTTTGCGTATTTGGGGGACGCAGAATCTGTGAAACAAGTGTAAAGGTTTTCAGGTTATCCGCGGAGAAAACTTGAGCTCACGTTGGCAAAGTCGTGTTGTCAATGCTAATAAATGGCCCCAAGTTGAAACAGTACGAAGGTGACGTTTGAACAAATTACAAAATATTTAGGATTTGTTAATTGTGCTAGATTAATACGATAATATATTGGTAATCTAAGATTCTTAGATTTCATAGTCGCTACGTCTTTGAACACAACAACAACAACAACAACAACAACAATACTACTGCTACAACAACAAGAATTACAACAACAACGACAGTAACAACAACAACAACAACAACAACAACAACAACACAACACAACAAGTAGAATAACGATAAAAATAACAGCAACAAACAACAAATGCAAGAATAACGACAACAACAGCAGCAGCAGCAGCAACAACAATAATGACAACAACAACATCAAAACAGCCACAACAACAAAGCACATATTTTGGATACGTTAATTCTTGTGCATGAATGCGACCCCTGTACTTTGTACAGTATTGGTAACGTGTTACAGAATCAATCTACCCCACTCAAGACTTTTCAGATGTCTTTTTATCCACTCAGTGAATTGGTAAAACTGTACGCTTGCGTACAGAGTGTAATGTTCATTCTGACAGCGATAACCAATTTGAACAAGGCCCGTTACTGTTAAGCCCCTTCACATTTTTTGTGGCCCAGAGGAAGAGAGAAAGACGATAACTGAGAGGGGATAATAAAATGTAATTCATTTTTAATCTTCATGACGGAGAAAGCTTTCAGCAAAGGTAGGAAATATGTGTATAATGAGATAGGGATCAGGAAATAGGTTACTGTTTTGACGGGACTTCGAAAGGCCATAGGAGTTGTGTTTTGTTATCTTTATTTCTTATTGGAGAAGGGTGGGGGGTAAGGAGGGGTTTGTGCTGAAAATAGCTATCACTATATGGGTGGATGGGGGTTGGGAAGGGGAGACGCTGGAAATAAATATCACTATATGAAAATCATANAAGGAGGGGGTGGCGCTGAAAATTGCTATCACTATATGAAAGTCATATATTTTCCATCTTATGGCAAAAAGGCACATATGCACTATAAATCATATTGCATATATATGTGCCTTTTCCTCATAAGACAGCAGAGATTTTTGCTTGTTGTTGTTGTTGATGATGATATTATTATTGTTGTTGTTGTTGTTGTTGTTGTCTTTGTTGTTGTTGTCGTTGTTGTACATGAGTATTATCTGTAGGGATCTGCTCTGTCTTTCACTTTCAGTCACAACTAGATCACAATATCTTACTCCTTTCGCCTATATACACTAGATATTAAGTTTACAAACATTGTAGGTCCTGAATGTGAACGCGTAACGAGGCCTTGTGACAGTTAGCTAGCCGAACAGTTAAGGCGTTAGACTCAAGGTCGTGGGTTCGATTCCCGACGACGGTCATGTTGTAAGTGCCCTGGGAAAGCAGTTCATTTATAGTTTCCTCAGACCACCAATCTGTAAAATGGGTACCTGGCTATAGGCAGTAGAAACTATGGTAACAATGTTAGTAATGAACGCCTGTAAATGGCAGCGGCACTGTATGCTCCCCAGGAAGCTGAGAAAGTCTTACAGTCATCAGGCCTGCTGAGGTAATAATAGTGTGAGGTAGCGTGAACGGGCATTAGCCTGGATAAGAGATTTATAAACCGCATTGTTATTACTATCTCAAGTGGCACAAAATTTGTAGGTTTTGCTGCTGAAACCACTATAAGCTTGAAACTTGAAGACTGTACTACTTCACTAGCGGCTACAAAGTATTTGTATACAGTTCATGAAAAGAGAACGTCGCAGATCTTTGCAGAATTTCAGAAATTTGTCTCTTGTTTCATTTCAGACTTCTCCTATTTGAAAGTATCCATACTCAAGGACTTTAACCCACCACTGGATACGCCGGCGATCTTGCACATGTGTCCTTATGTAGTGGCTACTTCTTGTCAAGTGGCTACTTCCTGTTTGGCGATTGCTACTTGTCCAGTAGACTCATCCTTCCTGTATTGAATCATGGCTAGCTCGAAGCTGAGAATGTTTTACTTTCCTATTATTGGACGGACGGAGGTCATCCGCCTCGTTTTGGCGTTGGCAGGCAAGCAGTACGAGGAAGTTCGAGTAACAATGGAAGAATGGCCAAAACTGAAGCCAACCGCGCCGTTTAGGAAACTGCCCATAATGGAAATCGACGGCAAGAAATACGGCCAAACTCTAGCCATCGCCACATTTCTAGCCAAAGAGTTTGGTTTTTACGGCAAAACGAACCTCGACGGCTTGAAAATTGACATGGTCGGTCAGCTACTCATAGATTTCACGCACGCTTTTGAGAAAAGATTTGGCCTAGACAAGGACGCAAAAGCGGTAGTGGACCAGAGACTGAAAGAAAAACATGGACCGAGATTTCTTGGTTACTTTGAACAGCTGCTGATAGAGAATGGTACCGGGTATGTGACGGGTAACAGTTTGACCCTGGCAGATATCATTCTGTTTGATATGTGCACGGGATTTCTGGCCCCTTATGTGAAGGATCACATGGATGGTTTTCCTATGGTGAAACAGTTGGTGGAGAAAGTTGAGAGTATAGACAAGATCAAAGCGTACATGGCTACCAGAACGGACTTATTTCCTGCAAGAATGACTCCCCCGAGATCTGGGCTTTAGAATGAAGTCCAGACTCCTCAGAGTAGTTATGAAGCCTTAGAGCGATTTGCTCTTGCTCAGAATGGTTCTTACCAGTGTTTTCTCCAAACCGCGATTCGCCCCTTAAATCCAAAATCCCTCCTCAAAATGCCCTGAACGCGCGCTTATCACCCCTTCTTTCCTGCTATCCAAAGTTTGCATCACTTGAGAAAAACCTAACATCAACTAAATATTTACAATCCCCCCACTCCCTTCCTCAAATTTTATGACAAGGGGCCAAAGTCTCGCTCAAATTAAATGATTTGGAGAAAACGCTGTATTGCTACTATAAGTTCTTGGCCCCAGCTTTATTCCTTGAAAGGTGACCATAAGAATTTCACCTTAAAGTGACTCATACCCGGTGAAGAATGGAACTGTGACTTCGGAGTGACTTTGTTTCCCGTGTGTTTATCGCATACCACAATCTTGGCCTTAGTTACATGTACAGTAGAACCTCGATATCATGTAAGCCTTGGTGCACGGAAAAAAGTATACTTATTAATAAGGCATATTTAATATCGAGGTCCACTTGAAAAATGAAATGACAGAATAATAAGATATCCGCACTTGTGAAATTTATACTTAATAACAGTACTTTCGCTTTATCCGTTTTCGTGTTAACTGTTGTATGTGCATTTCACCAACGTTTTGGAATACATTTCATACGTCATCAGGGACGGCATCTATGTGACTTGTGATTCTAGTGTGCATGTGCAAGTGATCGTAAAGTGACGTAAGTCCTTTTTCTGTTTTTGAAAGCGCAAAGGTGGTGAACAGGAATTGAAAGATAATGTCAGTTTATTGTAAAATGTTTTTCTGTTATAATACAGTATTAAAGAGAGGTTAAATCCAACAGGTCCTCTCGTATCCCCTATGAATGCATGTAAATGGCGAGTTGGACCTGTAAGTGTTATATAGAATAGTATCAAAGAACAGACTTGAAAGAATATCGAAATTTATTATGATTATTACAAAAACCTACAGTTTAAAATGTTAGCTATAATTATACAAGATGGACTGCATGTGCCAGCTTCACTTTTTTATTTCTTGACACTTTAAAGAACATGATGTGTATACATTTTTGTATTTTAATTGTTTTATGAAGATGTATTGTTATATCTGTTCGTGTCTGTTCCGCCATTTGATTCATGTAATGTTGACCGCCCTCATACCGTCCAGTACGTCTGGGCATGTACAATAAACTTGTTAAACTTGTTCAGTAATCATAATATCAGCTGGTGTTTTCATTGATACATGTGCGTGTACGGCGTGGTTAAAACAGTGGGGGACTTGGATAAAGTCGGATGGATCTTGGCCCAAGACCCCATCTCGGTGGAAGAGAAATACGGCATTGATGAAAAGAAAAGATGGATGAAAGAAAGAGAGAGTAAGAGAGAAACAAAGAAGGAAGGAAGGGTGGGGAGTGGTCGGACGGATGTTTATTTGGTAGTGTTCACTAACTACTGTGGCACTCTTTGCTCTGTCTCTGCGGAAAATCGCCTTTCAAATCCTCAAAATTTGCACCAAGTATTGCAAAATTTGCTTGCAAAATGTGGTATAAATTGCGCCAAACTTGTGCAAGAAAAGCTTCGTAATTTAATTTTGTTTTTTTTTAATGACACGTTGCTTTGCTTTAACAGTATCGTTGCAAATATTGCAGCGCAATTTTTTGTATTCCCATCGACGCAATATTGCGATTGTGGCATAAATAGTGCATTTTTTGGCTAAAATTGGTAAACTTTGTACAAAAAAAAAGCGGAAAATGTTTACAAATTTACGAAGAGTTGCAAAATTACTACAAACCCCCCCCC
>JAWQUT010000514.1:188172-215488 GCA_033807755.1 Ellobium chinense
CCCCCAGAAAAGGCTCTAAACGCTCTACAGGTATACACATTAACAAGCATTCACGCACGCAAGGATTAAATCTAATACACTCTTATCCAGCACACAGTGGCATTAATACAAATCTACATGCATATATATACACATTGGCTAAGCACTTTGACTGTAATTCCATGAACTATTTCCTAAAGAGGTAAGTTTTCAGAAGTGTTTTGAAAGATGGAAAGCTTTTAGCACTTCTGATGTTAATAGGAAGACCACTCCATGTCACAGGGCCATAAGTATGGAAAGCGCGTTTGGCGTAACTTTGAAGACTGGATTTGGGTACGTTTAATAGACTCAGATTTTTACTTGTGTGAGCAGTCGACAAGTGTGTTTGGGTCAAGGGTGAGCACTAGGCTCGCATGTGGAAGTTAGGGAACATATTATTCAGACAGTAGGTATTTAAGAATTAAATTGCTGTGAAGTTAGCGTCCCTGTAGTGTAGTGGTAACAAGTTCAGACTTGCAAACTTAGAGACCCTGGTTCGATTCCCGGCAGGGGCATAAAATTTTCTAGTGTAGGTAATTTTTTCGGCCCATCTTCTCAAACTTGATCATTCACAGTAATTTGATAAAATCCGTGGTGACACACTTCCCTAAAATAATATATAACATCTGAAAAATTATCAGACTGGGGTCACATTCCTCTTCCCCTTTAATAATGAATTAATCCTATACGCCATGCCACCCGATTACACTCGGATGGAACAAACGCTTATATTATAAGGCTGAGGAGGTATTTTGGAGAATTAGATTCCTCTAGGCACCCATAGCATATGGATACAATTTTATATTCAATAAGTGGCTCTGATGGGAGGCCAATGTTTACTGATTCTCGTTATACCAGTATAACCGCAAGAGGCGGGCTCCAGTGTATTATAAATCTTCAAGAAGAATACATTTCTGTTTGTGTGTGCATCTTCACGAGCCATGATAATCAACGGTAAAGCACACTGAAGGAATTAAGATTCCAATTTTTTTTTTCATTGTTGGCCTTATAAGTTTTTTACACCTCTCATTAATTTATCCAGGGGTCCCAAGCCAAAATACTTTCCAAACATGCTGTTTAGCTTTTCCTCTACACAAAGAAAATTGCCCCTAAACCAGTTAGATTTTGAGAACTTAGCAACTGAAGCAGGCTATCTAGTATTTTAGGCCTTTTCACTCCGAGAACAGGGTAACCTTACCCACCTAGCAACAACCAGAAAATTTATACTTGAGTGACTGAACCTCACTTATTCTAAGTCTACAAATGTATTTGAATCTATCTAAGCCATTGAAATTCAAATCCAACCCTTTTACCCCCTTTCCATGGCCAGTTTTTATGCCAGGTGCTATTGGCATCTTCATACCTCAAGCAGCTATGTTGCAGTCTTGCAGCAGTGGTGGTGATGACGATGCCGTTGTTCACAGCCATTTCCGCTTAATTTCAATTCCTCAAAAGCATTGAATAAGTCGCTTTTTTAAGAGACTGGAATTACCCGGCGACTTTTATATAGAAATAAACTATTTTGCTATGTGGACAATGTTCCTGTTGAATTGAAGGTACGATTATCCGGCTTGCCAATAAGCGGAGCTGAGCCTAGTAATTTTATGTAATATGATCGTTGATTTTTTTGTGCTTCTCGCTTTCGTATGTGTTGGTTTTATTCTTTATGTCTTCCCTCTGGTTTCTTCTTTTTCTTCTTCTTCTTCTTCTTCTTCTACTTGCACTTTTTCTTTTTAAATCTTCTCTCGTCAGTCTATCTATGCAAGTAACGTATGTTACAATGATAACAGTATTGTAGGTCTACTGCATAGCTTGTTCTTAGATGTGTACCACCAATACTAAAACAACCGAAGAACATCTTGAATAATCTTGAGTTATGCAGGGTCTCTGAGAGGACATAGGAGTTAACCGGGCATGGAACAGGCCTTCCTTTACTACTATAGTACAACCACACAATTAAGCCTGAGGGGAGGCCCAAGTACGTGTAAAGCACTACCTAAATCCATAAGCGGATCCAGGTATACCTCATATGGGGGTACGGCGGAAGGAAAAACTTCACAGCCATTTATACAGAAACCAATAATTATTTTCCTGTCTCTTTCCTCTACTTATTCCTTATGTGAAGGTTTAGTAAGTGATGGGGAGGGAAGGGGCAGGAGGGTGGAAGAGAAGATGGTAAGAAATCAGAGCAACGACATTATGCACTCGTTCAAATTGGAAGGAAACAATTCGCCCACAGAATTTTTCTCCTTTTTGTTTTTTTTCCCAAGCTCAACATGAATTGACTGTGTATAATAACTGAAAAGATTCAATATTCACATTGCTTTCCGGGCCAACTTGTTTTCGTTTTGCGCCCATATTGGTATATTATGTTGATAGTTTGCAGATAGAGGGGAAGGGGGAGGGGAGAAGAGAGGAGGGCAATCGCTCTTTGTTGCCCTCGGTTCCTCAGATTCGCCCCTGCAACACCCACAATACTTCTAATGGATTTTCTACAGTTAAAGTCAGGACACAATCAGTGAAGCGTACATCAATAAAAGCCATAAGCATTAGGACACTTGAACTGACACAGTAGACAAGCTAATACTGTTGTGATTTCTAAACGCTTGACCCCTGGAAGCAACTGCTTGGGAGAGGAAGGAAGGAGAGAGCGAAAGGAAGAAGGTGGAAAGGAAAGGAAAGAGGATGGCGGCTGGATGAATTAATGACTGTGCGAACGAGGGAGTGGTGAATGAATGAATGAATGAATGAACGAGCTAGTATAAGAACGCATGAATGAATTAGTGACAAGGTAAACATTCTCACCATAGGTTTGGACTCGGCATTCCGTATGAATGAATGAATGAATGGGCATTCCGTATGAATGAATGAATGAATGATGGATTGAATGAATGAATGAATGAATGAATGAATGAATGAATGAATGAATGAATGAATGAAAAAACAAAACACTCTTACAGTGTAGCTTTGTAGCCTACTCCTCTGTCTGCCTAAGTGTGAGAAAAGTTATTTGATAACCTAAGCCACAGTTTTGATTGCAAATCACGTTCTCGCGGATAAAGAAGAAATGTGTAGAAAAAAAATAACAATGAACGTTTAGCGTTTACGGTGATGAACCTAACGGTGATGGGAGAGAAAGGTAAAGAGAAAAGAAGAAAGAATGACAACGAATAGAAATAGAAGAAAAGACGTGTATAAAGGAACGAAGAGGGGAGGAATATAGGAAGAAATAAAAGAAGCAAATGAACGAGTTTAAAAAAAGAAAGAAAGAAAGAAAGAAAGAATGTCCTTGGGATAATGAACAGATAAAATATGCTCTACGCGTGATTCAGTATTCATTTATTTTTGTTCACCATTAGCAATATCCTCCACTCGCGAGACAGTGTGCAGCATGTTATTTAAAAATCATAATGCCCGAGGTGTTGACTCTGCCCGGTACTGCATATTTACAGAGCATAACGTTATTAAAAAAAAAAAAAAGGCAGTTTTATGCTGAGATGGGCTAAGGAAAATCCGCTTAATAGCAACTCCTCGCGAACAAGGTTAAGCGATTGAACGGAGTTGCGATAATCCAATGACATTTATTTAGAAGTATAGCATTTTGTAATATGAAGCTTCGATTATTCGGATAGCGCTTAAGTGGAGTTGACTGTATATATTCAGACAGTGAAAAAGGCTGAGAGACACGACTGTTGATACTGAAATTCAAGTACGCAATGTCAAGAGTTTACAATACATTTCAAAGGAATTCAAACAAACTTGTACTGTGTGAAAAGAAGGCATATCATGGAAGTCACCAAACTACAGGAAGCCAACCCATTATCAAAAGCAAACCACAGGAATAATAGAGCTATGCCTGTTACTGGGGTTGATTAATTAAGCACGGTCTATGAAAAAAAACAACAACAGAAAAAGGGATCTAGTCTGGGAGAATAAGTATCTCTGTTCAGGTTTTTAAAGATTGTATCGATGTGTTCAATGATGAAGTTTAAAAAGCCAAATTGCTATTGTTGTTATTGTTGTTGTTGTTGTTGTTGTTGTTTGTGAGCTGCAGAAAGGCGACGCTTCGCGAACTTATCGAACTTATATTAAGATTACAATTGCGAGCGTTATCAGAATCTATCTTGGCAGATTTGAATGTCTGATTTTTGGACATTGTTTTCGTAAGTTCCATGCACCACATCTACGAAATCACCCAAAGCAGTTCTCCCGTAGACTGTAAATCCGTATTTTAATGAATTCAAACTGCCAAATCTCTCCTGATTTACAATAATTATAATTAAGCCAGAAGGAATCAGGAAAGAAAGAGGAATAAAAGTGGGCTTCAGTTGTTATTGCCCAGTCCCTTATAGCCCATTCTAGAAGTCTTCCCAATTCCCTACCCCCCTCTGAACACTTTTATACAAGCGATAGTCTTTGAAAATCTGAACAGAAACACTTATTCTGCCAGAATAGGTCCTCTTTCATTCATTCGCAAACCCTTGTTAGTCAAACAACTCCAGCAAAGCTCAAGTATTAGTGTGATGTTGTCATCAGATCTCGCTTCCAAAAGCAAAAGATGCATCAGATAATAAAACCCATTGTAAAAGATCATTTCAGCCAGTCACATTTCTCTGACAGCGGAAGAGTGGAAAGAAGAAGTAATGATTTCTGGAGTTGTGGCTTGCAATGCAATGACGCACGTATATATGCATAACAACTGAAAGTGGTCTCTTTATGAGTAGATCCCCAAAATAAAAAGAGTTCGTTGATTGGTTTGATGCTTAAATGTTGCCTGATTAATGATTGATGAAACAACCATTGGTTTACCATTAACTATCGTTTCTCTTCATTTTCCAGTCCTTCCAAATGGCCAACTCGGAGATCAAGATAATTTACTTCAACGTTTCCGGCAGGGCAGAGATCTGTCGTCTGGTACTGGCAGCAGCCGGAAAAAAATTCGACGACGTCCGTGTGACAGGTGAAGAGTGGCAAAAAATTAAGCCAACAACGCCGTTCGGTACCTGTCCCGTCTTGGATATTGACGGGAAACAATACGGCCAGAGCAAAGCCATTTCCTCTTATTTGGCTGCCGAATTTGGCTTGTACGGCAAGACAAATCTGGATCAACTGCAGATTGACCAGGTTGCGCATCTATGGGAAGACTTCACGCAGTTGTTTGCAAGCAAATACTACTACCAAAAAGATGAAGCTAAGAAGGCAGAGGGGGAGAAGGAGCTGAAGGAAGAAGTGGGTCCAAGATTTCTGGGGTATTTCGAGAAGATGTTAAAGGAGAATGGGACGGGCTACATTGTTGGAGACGCCATGACATTAGCTGATATCTACATATACGATATGTGCACTGGATTTTTGGCGCCCTTCGTAGAAGGATCACTTGACAGGTTTCCTCTGGTAAAAGAACTTAAGGAGAAAGTTGGCAGTAACGAGGGAATCAAAGCTTTTCAGGCAGCCACGAAGAGTAAAACATCATAAGTGAATCTACTGAATTAGTACTGACCAATGAACTATCAGCTAATGAACAACATGGGAGTAGAAGACAGCGATCAACCAATGGAAGGGACTGTTTCAGACAATTCGACAAGCTGCATGTCGATATTGATTGTCTCACAGAATTTATATTCCAAGTAGATTCTGATGAATCAGCCAGTGATTGTGATTGTTTCGAATCTCAACAGACAATTAAATTCGTAGATTAGTTGCATTTTGTTTTGATTTGCCCCACATAAGTAGTTCCTAATTTATCTAGTACTGCTTGGAGGTCATTGAGAAAATGTCTGAATTCAGTAATTACAGACTTAAAAAGTGCAAAATGTCACTTTACCACAGCCATGGCAACCCAGTCAAATTTGTTTAATCGCAATTCATTGAAAGCATAGAAGAAAATTGCCTTTAAAAGGAGTTGCTATTATTCAATGGCTTTTACATGAATATGTAACTTTTTTTTAAGTGGAAAGGTTACGATTAAGTGAAAGTTGCCATTATCCGTATTGCCATATAGTGGAATCAACAACACTGTCCAGTTTGATTTGGAAAACAGATATTTCAGCAATGGCCATGTTGTACAAGCTGTCCCTGGGAAAAATTGCATTTCCAACCCCCAAAAATTTGCACCAAGAATTGCAAAATTTGCATGCAAAAAGTGATAAAATTTATGCCAAAACTTGCAAAAAAACTGTGCAAAAATAGCCCCATAACTTCGTCACATTTATCACCATGTCACATTGTTTACTATAGCTATGGTAGCGTTGCAAAGTTGTAGAAATGAAAAACATTTTCTGCGTTCCCGTGACGTGGTGCTGCAACTGTGACATAAAAAGGACATGTTTCTACCCAAATCAGCAAAATTTGCACCAGATTTGTGGAAAATGGCTATATTAGCGAACATTTGCAAAACAATCTGAAAAATGCGAAAATTTACGATAATTTGCGACCGCAGTTTTTTGGGTGAGGACAATACAAGTCTCTCTTGCAGATTAATCCACTTTCACGCACAGCATCCAAATTACTCCAAGCATGTTTTTTATATTTTTTTTTTATAATTTGAGAGTCTGCGCAGTAACGATGGAATCATTACTTTAGTTCTGCATATTGAACTTTTTTTAAGGGTGAATTCAGCACCAATGTAATTCTTATGATGGTGAGTGATCCCATCGTTAGGCCTAATGCCCAAGCTCTCATTTTTCACAGCGGGGGTTGCATTTATACGCAGTTAGCTACAATTTTTCACAGTGAGGGTTGTGTTAAACCAGCTTTTATTATGTTTTTAAGTGGGAACAGATTAAACACAATCCTGATGTGGCTCAGTCCTCATACAATGTCACCTAGCAGTAGCCTCACACATTTGTTTGACAGGTTTTCTTCCTCTCCTGAAGACCTTCGCAGTAGAGTTTCCCATCTATGAGAAGAATGAGATACTTTTATATTGGAAACTTATAATATGGTATTCCACACGAATGAATCTCAGAGAAAAGAGAGATCGTCTGCAGTGTTTTAATTAGCATGAAAAGGTTTATTTCTTTCATAAATATTTTGCATGAAAAGATTTATTTCTTTCATAAATATTTTGCATGAAATGATTTATTTCTTTCATAAATATTTTGCATGAAAAGATTTATTTCTTTCATAAATATTTTACGTTCTGAAATTTTCTGTTCACTGTGTGTGTGTGTGTGTGTGTGTGTGTGTGTGTGTGTGTGTGTGCATGCATACATGTGTGAGCGCGCACATTAATTAGTTCGTTTCTTGGTGCGAGTACAATAAATGTGTATTGTAAAACAGAGTTTCCATAAATGTGTGCGTTTTTCCAATATTATGGCATTAGGGTACAATATGTCGGTACAGCCGTGGAAGTAATTTTCATAAATGAAAGATTGTCATGTCTAGATTTGTGAGTTTAACTCCCGGGCTGGGTGGTTAACATTGCAGTGTCCTTGGAAAAGACACTCCACTCCATGTCCCCCATTGGACTCAGGGAAAAGTAAGTACCTGGCTTTAGAGTTATGCGGAATGGGACGCTGTACTGCGGCACCCAGCAATGACTTTATAATAGATTTCATTTGTAATATTGTGTATGTATGTGTATAAAGTACACTGTTCTGTGTTTATCTGTATTATGAATGCTGTGTATAGAGAACACTGTACGACTTTGTAAAACAATTTCCCTGTGAGGTAAATAAAAGCCCTATTCTCATTTTCGTTTTCTCGCTAGCGTCTCATTCTTATGCAAATGTTTGCATGAGTCCGAGAGATGGCGGGATAGGATGGGGAGTAAGGGGTGGGGGACAGCCGATGAATGAGAGTTTAGGGGCTGATTACTTGTTGCTACTCTTCCTCAAATCAGAGATCTACAGCAGTTGCTTGTTATTGGTACCTATTGTTGTTTTCTTTTTCCCTTCTTTCGGCTCTATAAATGAAACGTGTTGTTCATTTATTCGTCCATCTATCCATTACCTCTCTGTCCATCCACCTATCCATCTGTCCGGCTCCCATCCAAATCCTATTGTGATTTCGGAATTTTCCCCCATGCAGGATAAAGTACCTGTTTTGCATGATCTCTTAAAGGAAGGAAAAAAAAGGGTCCAACATCCAGAATAGTTCACAATTCTCTTTCAAAAATAGTTATCTCTCCTTCTGACTTGGTCCCCAATTTTCAATAAATTGTAAAATGGGTACCTAGCTATAGGCAGTGAAAGTTATTGTAAGAATGCCAGTGATCAGTGCCTCAAAATGGTAGAGGCACTTTATACTCCCCAGGCAGTTGAGAAAGTCCCAGAATGATCAGACCTGCTGAGACAATAATAGTGTGAAGCCGTGTGAACGGGCGTGGACGTGATACTCATAAACCGCATTATTATCATTGTCATGATGATGATGATGATGATGATGATGATGATGATGATGATTACTATTGTAGGCTTGGTTTGCAATCCTTCTTGTCAACAGAAGCAAGATGGGGAGTTGCGGGGTAGTTTTGGAAGTCCTGTCACGCCCTTGGTGCAAATGAAGGTGGAACTGAGTAATCGTGAACGAAACATGTTCAGAGTGATAGAAGACAGTGTGAAAATAAACACTGGCATATGCAAGAGGGGAATGGTTGGGTGTGGGGGTGGGGAGTTAGAGTAATAAGGCAGTGTCTTTACTGAAAGTACATCTAACATTTCCGGACAAAAGGGCTTATGTTGATTTTCTATCTAAAAAAAAAAAAAAAATTATTGCATATTCACGATCTGTTTGTCATNTCTTGTCAACAGAAGAAAGGTGGGGAGTTGCGGGGTAGTTTTGGAGGTCCTGAGAGCCCTTGGTGCAAATGAAGGTGGGACTGAGTAATCGTGAACGAAACATGTTCAGAGTGATAGAAGACACTGTGAAAATAAAAGCTGGCATATGCAAGAGGGAAATGGTTGGGTGTGGGGGTGGGGAGTTAGAGTAATAAGGCAGTGTCTTTACTGAAAGTACATCTAACATTTCCGGACAAAAGGGCTTATGTTGGTTTTCTATCTAAAAAAAAAAAAAAAATTATTGNAAAAAAAAAAATATTGCATATTCACGATCTGTTTGTCATACACATCATCAAAGAGAATATTTTTGGAAAATTGCGAATGCTCTTGATAGGCAGTTTTTTTCAATAATTGGAACTCAGTTTTGTTGAAACAAAGAGCTATTCAAATATAACCACTCAGCTTTCTCAAAAGCTGTGTTGGCAAAGATAAGCCCTTTTGTCAAAAGACGTTAGACATTTCAAAACTTCTGTTATTGTTGTATGTCGTATGTTCTAAAGTTTGAAACTGGCTCGAATGGCTTATTATCAACAATGAGTTCAGCTCAATTCAGCTGAGCTCAGCTAAGCTGAAATGGGTAGATGCAAGGAAAAAATGTTATCGCAAAGTTGATACATTTTTAGTACCGTGATATCTGTTCACGGCTTTCACAAATCAACAGTTTCTCTTACACAAAAAGAGAGATCGTGAATTCTCCTTTAATCAGTTCCTCTAAGACAGTCAAATGTGACAGCTCCACAATGGCGAAAACACCTAAGGTAAGACCGGACTCAGTAATATTCTAAGCTTATGTTTGTCTGTGATTCTAAGTTTGATATTAGATCGACATAAGATCTCAAGACTAAAGATATATATCGTCACCTTTCACACGAAAGGGCGTATCCCGATTTTTGACGGTTTTGAGTTATCACCACCAGTACGTAGTGCTATCTCAGAACTATGTTCACACGAAACAGCATATCCCTAGCTCAAATAGTAGCGAAGATATAGCACAAAATTCCTAAGGGCTTAAGCTAACTATCAATATGATCGAATCAGACGTAAATCGCTCCCCTTAAAAACGTGAAAAACAGGGATACGCCCTTTCGTGTGGAAGGCGACAATATTTAGCCTTCGTCTTTTTTTCCTTTCACACACCCTGCACCTACAGATTATACGCTCCTGAGGCGAAGTTTGATAGTTTAGAGCACTGTGGTCATTTCACCTTACTTTGGCTAGAGTTTTGTTTTCAGGGGCGTTTTCTTTCTCTTTGAGGAGTGGGTAAAGGCAAAGTAGATCGAGTGTCTCTGAAAACAGAATTTGGAATTTCAAAATTTCCCTCAGTCTGCTTTGGTTTTATTAGGTTCAAACTTTGAGACACCGATCGACCCAACTATAATGATTGAGGTCTGGATAGTTATTATTTATAAGTCTGGAATTAAAGGGCATCTCAAAGAGCTTTTATAGTCTATATGGTTGAACAATGACAAGATAACTTACAGATCTGTTAAGCCTTTCACCCATCATTGCATCACAAAACAACACAGTGACATGTTTCACGTTGTTTTTGCTCTTGTTTTGAATATAACTGTAAAAGGTTTCTTCTTCTTCCATTTCTTCCTTCTGTTCATATTCCTTTTCTTCTTTTTTTATTTCTTCTTCTTCTTCTTCTTCTTGGCCGCTTAGTCTGTCTCTAGATTGTAGTTACATTGTATTATCCATCCATCCACCCATCCACCCATCCACCCATCCACCCATCCATCCATCCATCCATCCATCCACCCTTCCTTCCTTCCATCCATCCATCCATCCATCCATCCATCCATCCATCCAAAAAAAAAAAAAGAGAGAAAACCATTGCAACTTTTTCTTTTCTTGTCCACAGAGTAGTTCGAGTAATGGAAATGGTAAGTACATTCTTTAATTCTAGTAAAGTATCTTTTAATGTTCTGTCTCTTTGTGTTTGTGTCAACTTTCCTCGACTTCTAAAGTTATAACAGAGCCTGTACAAGAGCCAACTGAACTTTAATCATTTGATTGCCATTGGTGTGACAAAATTCGTGCTATAGCCCATCATGAATAACAGGAACCTGGCAATTAAGCTTCATGTAATTTTGAATTGGTCAAGATAGTCATTACTATATGGGCTATCCTACAACATGCTCCTGACCCACCGCAATAAACACGTTAAAGAAAGATTAGTTGGATGGGGTTGGTATAAGAAAACAAAAAAGGAGACTTTTTTTGCTTGTTTGGTAGGATAGGGGATACAAAAGGAAATAAAACTTGTCTTGTTTACATTTTGCCGTTTGGTTGTCTTACATGATGTAGGGGAGCTCATAAATATCTGGAAATTCTTCCTTGAAGGACGAAGGCAGAGAGAGAAAATGATAACATAATCCACCCTCCCCCCTCCCTGTAGCTGATGAGAAAAAAAATCTTCAATATAGTTTAATATTATGGCTTTTCATGTTGAGATATGATAGTTAACTCTCCACCTGCCCCTCCCCCCCCCTCCACCTCAGTGGCCGCTCGTGATCCCCCGAAATAACCCTTGCAAACCCCTCTTGAGCTCTTCACGGCTCGAAATCAGTTACATTTTCTTTACTTTCGGAGCCAAATTTTACCCGGCACTGTACGAGCTGCACTTAATGACAAGCCGCCATTGCTTGACCTCCACCCCAGGCCTGAAAACAGAACATGTCATAACCGGCACTTTCAATGAAAAAAAAAAATTGAATTTCAGGACCTGCCACCTTTTTACTTTTAGTAAACAAATATTTTGAAGTTAGTGTACCTCTNTCTTTACGTACGGAGCTAAATTTTACCCGGCACTGCACGAGCAGACCTCCACCCCAGGCCTGAAAACAGAACATGTCATAACCGGCACTTTCAATGAAAAAAAAAAATTGAATTTCAGGACCTGCCACCTTTTTACTTTTAGTAAACAAATATTTTGAAGTTAGTGTACCTCTTCCCTCGGTGTTCTCTATTTACAGTTATGATTTTACATGTGTACTTAGAAGCATGGTGGAGGAGGATTTCCATATGTGGTAACTGGCGGTAAGGAGTTACGCTCGCTTCGATTGCTGCTCCTGTCTCGATGGGCATTAGTGTTAGTGTTTATAGTAGGGTTAGGGTTAGGGGTAGGGGGATAGGGTTAGGGTTAGGGTTAGGGTTAGGGTTGTATTGGTACGCTATTCGGAATTAAGGTACTGACCGTAATTGTAGGAGTTACCACATATGGAAATCCTTCCCATGGTGGATACACAGCAACACATTAGAAGTGTCCACTGTGGTTAGCATAATACCTTAACTAACGTATGTGTTCTGCAGACGGTCACTGGTCACGGTGCCACACTGAAAGTCTATCATTCTTCCTATTTTAACCCGGGCAAACTCTGGGTTATGTGATATACAAATCCATTCAAATGCAAAATGAAATCCAAATCTATTCTACACTACATTACGTGGTCAAATAGGACTCAGTAATATTGGAAGGATTATTTCCGAATGAGAGTCACGTCTCTTACCAGATCGCATGCCTCCAATAGAATAGAACCCACACGCTAGTCCTAACCTTAACCCCTGATTCTGACTCTACCCTTAACCTTAACCCTAATGCCCATCGACACAGGAGCATCAGTCGAGGCGGGTCCCAAACCGTAACGTCCGTTGAGACAGAAGCAATATGTGAGGGTCTCCTCCCATAATACTTAAACTTTTTTTTTTGTAACAACAACAACAACAAAAAATAATGAATAATCTTATCAAGAAGCCAAAATGTACGAGTTTTAAGCACACAGTAAATGTTGGAATTTGACCTCTCAGCAGAGAAAAGTTGAAACTTTAGCTTAGGAAATACTTTTGAATTTTTCTTCGGTGAAGTTAACATTTTCATGGATTCACCCTTCTTTTTGTTTTCTTCTGTTTCTAGGAAAAAGTAGAGCGGTACCATATGCTGCCAAGCCTCCAGGTCGTCAACGTCGTAAGTATACAGGCTTCATGATCTCCTTGTGTTTTTAATAATAATAATAATAATAATAATAATAACAATCATAAGAATTATATTAATACATTACATTTATATAGCGCTCCTTCCCATGACAAGCTCTGACCTCTCGCTTCATTTATTTGATTGACAGACCTTCAAATTAATTCATACTTTCTACAATCACCCTTATATATATAGATTGATCCAGAAATGATGATGGAGATAGGAAATTTGTTATATAAAATATAGTTTTGAGAAATCGGCCTTCAAAAGTTTCAAGTGTAATGAAATAAAGCTTCAGTCACTATCTTCAGATGCATTTTAGACAAAAAATGGATTTTTCTGCAGTTTGGATTCTAGACATGTCAAAATACCTAAAAAATAGCAAAACCTTGATTTCGATAATTTCACCCCAAAACCTCATTTTCAGGACCTCCCCCCTCCCGTCACCTTNCCTTAAAAACAACAAACTAACACTTCATTGCTAAAAATCGAAATCTACTTTCTTCATTGTGGAAAATGTGTAAACTAAAACCTGATGAAGAAAGCGGTAGCCTTTGAAAATCAGCAATAACGGTTTGAGACCTCTTTTCTCTTAAGAGTTTATTACTGTCGGTTTTTAGTGCAGTTGGAAGAACATTATATACATTGTAATTTGATCACACAAGCATCCCTATGTTCCTGTCCTTTCTGAGATTTTAACTACTTATCATTTCCTTTCACTCAGCTTATTTTTACTGGTGTACTATTTTCTGAAGTGTTGTTAAACTATTGTTTTGGTTAGGCAGTTGTGTCAAAGCTAACGATGTAAAATAGACAAGAGTTGGTTTCAATACAGATTCAGTTGCAGTTTATCTATTTAGGTTGAAACCAACCACGTACAAAGTTGATTGGTGCACAAATAGTCGAGATATGGCTGTTACAAAATATCACGAGTTTTTTCATAATATAAGATATAATAATATATANCGTGGGCTTCACTGTAGATTAATAGTGTAAACTTTTTAGAAACTTACCGACACAAGCACATGGTCTGTGTGGTGGAGGGCATAGATCTATATATATATATATATATATATATATATTCTCCACCCTCACCCAAGATAATCCTGGCAGGTGATCGCCCTACTTACTATACAGGGCTGCGTTTCTTTTGGTCTCTGAAGCTTTGCAAAAGGGGTTGTCCTTGTTTTCTGTGGGCGGTTCTTAGTGAAGGAAGTATGAGGGGTACATTTTCGGTTGGTCCGTGCCTATCCACGGTGGAATGGGTGCACGTCTACTACAGTTTTGTTAGAAAAGTGTCACATTTTGTTAAAACCGGAGGAAAAAGCTCGGCGACATAGCAGCAACCATCTACGGGTTCAAATTTCTTAGTAAAACGTCTTATCAAAGGCCCTGTGCTGGAGAAAAATGTGGCAAGAATCAACGGCTGGATGTATACATGTACTCATATACTCATAAATGAGGGAAAGATATAAGTGTAGCAAAAACCACCCAGAAGCCAGTGCATTATTTTCTCGCTCTTCTGCATTAGTCACAGTCATCTTGACGTGCTTAGAGACGAATACTTCCTTTACTAAGGAGAGTCCGTTTAGAAATGCTGCAGGGATCAAACAAACCCAGCCCTGGACTGGTCTTCACAAGAATATGTCGACCTAACTATGATTTTCTGTCTTTTCTTCAGCCCGTCCTCCGAAATGCACGGCCTTAACAAAGCTAGGCACTCCATGTACACGTAGATGTACTGATTTAGTGCGGGAAAAATGTAATTTGCATGGTAAGACCTACAAGATATATCGTTCTTTCTTTCTTTCTTTCTTTCTTTCTGCTATGGTTTTCCATTTCTTTCTTTCTTTCTTCCTGCTTTAGTTTTCCATTTCTTTCTTTCTTTCTTTCTTTTTCTTTCTTTCTTTCTTTCTTTCTGCTTAAGTCTTCCATTTCTTTCTTTCTTTCTTTCTTTCTTTCTTTCTTTCTTTTTTTTCTTTCTTTCTTTCTTTCTTTCTTTCCTTTTCCTCAGATCTTCCCTTTTGTCTGCACTTTCTTTGACTTGATGTAGTAATGTATTGAATTTGTGTCATTGGCCCAGAACCTGAGAAAAACTTTGAATGCTAGGTGATTTGACTGCAGAAAGGTTTTGTTATTGTTACTTGTTGCTGAAAACATTATGACTGCACCCCGGACATGTCCATAGATATTCCAATCCTCGTCAATGAAAAGCAATTTTTGCCAGTCGACATCTCTTGGAGAACAGTCCTTTTCCTTCCAGCGAGTCTGCAAGTCCTTCCACTTCCTATCACCACACGATTAGAATCTACCTAGTCACACTTTGCGGAAAACAGATTTTTGTTTATTATTGTTGATGACTCCAGTGCCTTGGTTCGATTCGATTTTGTTTAGATTGTCAAATTTCCGGACCACCGGGTCAGGCTATCTACATGCCACTGAGGATAAGGAAGTCCGTATTTCACATAAAAATTTTTATTTTTGCTTTTGTTAACAATAAGCAAGATAGAAATTATTGATATCAGGTATGGTTCTGCCAAAAAATCTACAGAAAACGTATTTTTTTAAAAGATATAGTATAAAATGAATTTGTTAAAAACAAACGACATTTCGTATACAAACACCTCTTCCGGACTGACAAATCAAATAAGAAAGATTTAACCCTGTAAGACCCACCGTACCAAGTGTGGCACAAGGACTTAGAGTGTCCAATCTTCTTATTTGATATGCCGTAGATCTATATTGATGATAATTCCCTTAAGAAATGTACATAGCAGTTAGATTTCTCTGGTTTTATGTTCAGTTAAACCCGTTTATTTAATACATATTATAAACACGGTGAAAATAAACTTTACTTGTCGTAGAATTGTGCGTCTGCTGTTGGGACTTTAAGTGTTAAGGAGATGCAAGTGAAATGAATTCTGAGGGCCAACAGGAATAGACAGAACAAATGGGAGGCACATGGAAAGGGCGCGAGAATGAGAAAAGTTTAAGCGTCGCATCATCATCAACAGCAGCAGCAGCATCACCATAAATATAAAATAACCGAAATTTTTAAAACACTACTTCAACCCGATATTATCAACTTCAATGAAAGATTTATGACAGCTAAATTGTAGATTAGTCTTAACGTTCCGGCGAGAGCTTTCTTCAGTAGAAATGAATGAATCACTCTCATTATCATCATCATCATCATCATCAACATCATTGAAACAAAGTTAAAAAAAAAAATTATGTCCAAACCACAGAGATTAAGAATTAGGACAGTTTACTTTCAAATATAAAATCAAATAATAATAATAATGATACATAGCATTTATATAGCGCTCATCCCTGTACATACAGGCTCAGAGCGCTTTATATAGAGAAGTAAATAAGATTATATACTATTATATAATCATCATCATCATCATCATCACCACTTTTACCATCACTATCACTTGCATGACGTCATAGCCTATCACCATCACTAGCCTTACCTTATAACCTATCTCTGTCACTAGCCTGACTTCATAGCCTTTCTCTATCATTAGCCTGACTTCATTGCCTTTCTCTATCATTAGCCTGACTTCATAGCCTTTCCCTACCATTAGCCTGACTTCATAGCCTTTCTCTATCATTAGCCTGACTTATAGCCTTTCTCTATCATTAGCCTGACTTCATAGCCTTTCCCTATCACTAGCCTGACTTCATAGCCTTTCCCTATCACTAGCCTGACTTCATAGCCTTTCTCTATCACTAGCCTGACTTCATAGCCTTCCTCTATCACTAGCCTGACTTCATAGCCTTTCCCTATCACTAGCCTGACTTCATTGCCTTTCTCTATCACTAGCCTGTCTTCATAGCCTTTCTCTATCATTAGCCTGACTTCATTGCCTTTCCCTATCACTAGCCTGACTTCATAGCCTTTCTATATCACTAGCCTGACTTCATAGCCCAACAAATATCACTAGCTTAACTATTCGGATTCCACATAGTCGTTGTGTACATAATGAATAACTTGTCCCATTACATTTCAACATTGTGAACATATTCTGTCTTATGTTCCCCAGCTCCACAAGCTACCAATCGATGCAAGGCCCTTTGTATAAATTCAACACGATGTACTAAGCCTGTGTGTGACTTCTCCGCCAATTACTGTTGGCTCCACGGTAAGATTATAGTAGAGTGTAGTATCAATTTCAATATAGTGCCAGAATGATAAATAATAATAACATTAATAACGCGGTTTTTGAGTCTCGCATCCAGGCTAATGCCCGCTCACGTGATTCCACACTATTATTACCTCAGCAGACAAGATTATTCTAGGACTTTCTCAACTTTCTGAGGAACGTACAGTAACGCTGCCATTTACAGGCTTTGATCACTAGCATGATGACAATATCTTCCACTGCCTATAGCCAGGTTCCCATTTTACAGACGGGTGGACTGAAGAAAATGTGAATGAAATGCATTCCCAAGGCATTTACAACATGACCGTGGTCGGGAATCGAACCCACGACCTTTAGATCTTGAATCCAACTCTGTAATAATTTGGTCACCTTGCTCCACAAATAAAAGATAGCTGAGTAAATGCAAGATCAGACTAGGTAAATAACATGAAGTATAGATAAATAATTACGCTAGTTTAAACTGAAAATGAACAGACCGACACATACAGTAGTTTCCAAAATGCTCAGCATGTAATGCTTTTATCTATATTAATAAAACGCGTCGGCCAAATTTGTGTCACAGATTTCTTGAGAACTGCGTAACGAAAAAACATGCGGTTTTCACCTTCATTCGTAGAAATATACACGAAAGGTAACTATACACATTAGTCCTCTTTATTTTACCCTTTTTAAGAAAAAAGAATGTGTATAGCAACGAAATACAATCTCCGATGGATCTTTTCAATCCGCCCGATTCGCCAATCGTCCAACTTTTTCACTGAGTCTAATGCATTCGTCTATGATGCCTTTCAGTGTGCTAGATATTCTTTCGCCGCTGGTGCTTTGCCTGCCTGCCCATTTGTAAAATGGGGTGTTAGTCTTGTGAAGACATAATTGAGAATATGCGCCGTAACGATGGATCTCTTACTATCGTGAGAATTACTTTAATACATCAAATCTGAAGGTGCCCTTAGCAGCGTTTAGCATGGACGAGTTAATGTAGTTCTTACGATGGTATAAGATTCTAACGTTAATGAACAAGCTTACGGTACTCAAATGTGTGTTCTCAGCACACCAAAGATACCACAATACAAGGGGAAAAGTTTGTATGTGTAGACAAAAAAAAAAAAGACGGGCTAATTCCTGAATACAGTTGCCGAGACATTATACTCTGTTAACGATTACATGAACAACAAAAAAAGATATATAACTAAGAAGAGAAATTTTAATAAGGAGATGAACACAGTTTTTAGAAAACGGAGCAGAACAAATGTCCAGAACTCAGTGTAAGCATCCTGGATGTTTTAGATATCAAAGAAAATACTGTAAAAGGTAATTGCATTGCACACTTGGATCTGTAGTTTGCTTCTTAAATGACATTACTCTTGAAGACATCTGTATATATGAGGTGAAGTTTGTTATCAATGTTTTCCTCTTCTTATTTGCAGAACGGAAGTACGCACATATATATCCAGTCTTTGCGCCTCGGTAAGTCAACTCAGGGTTTCATTAATCTTACAGTAATAATAATAATAATAATAATAATAATATGCAGTTTATAAGTCTCGTTTCTTGGCCAAGGCCCGCTCATGCGACTTGACACTATTATTACCCCAACAGACCTTAACACTCTTGGACTTTCTCAGCTTCCCGTTGCCATCTACAGGCGCTGATTAGTAGCATTCTGAGAAAATCTTCCACTGATTAGCATAGGAGGCATTTTATAGATGGGTGTACTGAGGAAAGTGTGAATGAAATACTTTACCAAAGCACTTACAACATGATCGTAGTCGGGAATCGAACCCACTGCCTTTCGATCCTTGACCAACGCCTTAACCATTTCGCTGCGCTGCTCTACAAAGCCTTTCAATGCCACAGCCTTCTCTGATCGTGAACGAAATACATAAATTTCTCCCAGCCAACCAAAAATCAAGCTTATGTTGCCAGACCAGACACCGCGATAGAATCTCAGGTTCAGCATAGACTAGTAGCCAGTGATATAAATTATATGTATCTGAAAGAAGGCAGTTAACTCATGTTTTGGGCTGTTCTAGTCAATAGGGATCAAGAATTCATTTGGTACCATTCTGTGTCTATTAAACATTTTTTTTGTCTACCTCCATTTACTTCCTCTATTGGTCTATACTGCTTAGGTATCGATACTAGGGCAAACTAGTATTTGTATCGTTTAAAGTAACAATTATATCAAAATGATTTCCTAGATAGGTATCAACTGCTAAAGTAACGATACAACAACAAGCGTTGTACTAACGATGCACTAGTGCTTGTTTTGTTTAATGTGACAATATACTAGTAAAATTCCCGTTATATATATCAATGCTAAGATATCGATACTAGAACAAACGGTATACTAACGCAATACTAATAATTGTATCGTTTAATGTGCCAGTTATATGGATATAATTTCCAAGCATTTTTCTTTTATTTTGGTGCGAGGGACTAGTAGGCAGATAGTTGCTATTGCCCATCTAAAGCGTTAGTATTAGTAATATATTCGTATGTTTGAAACTGCATTCACTCATGGACTTGGACTTTGATTAAAAGAAGTTCCACTACCAAATTTGAAACAGTAGATAGTAGCCGCCATTTCGCCAAGCTCTCACTTCCGATTTAAGCAATATGATACCACATTTCTAACAAATGTCTAGAAGATGCACATACTTCTCCTCGGGGACCTACGCACAGCAACAGAACACTTTTCCTAGTGTATCATTGATAGACATGGTAATCGCATTTGATGAAAGGGGATTTCGTTTTTCCCTTGTGAGGGTGCAGTGTGAAAGAGCCTCTTTGACATTTAACCCTCACACGGAAAACAACAAAATCTGTCCCTGGATAAAACTTTATTTTCCATGCATTATAAGAACAGAAGCATTGGGTTATTTTGTTGGTAACACCCATATTTGGCTTCGGGAATTCAGGCAAGCAGATGTTCACGCTCTTTTAGTCAGCCTTAGTTGGTGAAGGTGGATTTTCAGGTTATCAGACATAACAATGGGTCATTTTTTCTTAAATAAAAAATAAATAGACTTTATTTACCCCGTAGGGAAATTGTTTTACAATGTCATACAGTGTTAAACATCTCATTCATAATACAAACACATATAACAATACACATCATACATGTAAAGAATGGTAACTTTTCAACCACACGCGAAAAGGGATTCTGGTCGTTTTCTGCTATTTGGATTTGTAAATCTGAGAGCCAAACTGTTGACTGCAGAGTCTCGCGCTTGCAATAAGTTCAAAGGGGTGGGAAATGGAGCATCTGGTGACTGCGTCCTTCAGAAGGAAGTATAGCGGAACTCTGATAAATTGCAGGAGCCAAATTGTAAAATTCTCTTTTCTGCGCGATATCATAAACAATCTTTTAATATTTTAAATTATGGCAATTAAACAATGATATCATGAATGTCTTGAAATGAACAAAGATAAAGAAAAAAACAATTCCTTGCTCAAGTTACTGCCGTCAGTGGTCGTATTTTTGCTCTTAAACGCAAACTGACTTCAAAAGGTTTATTTGCATTTCTCCGGCAGATGTGGGATCCCAAATTTCGAATGACAGGGCCAAGTACCTCTGGGAATCCAAGTGTTGAATTTTGTTTCATGGAAACTGTGAAATAGATATGCTTTTGATATTTAAAGTCACAATGAACATAGAAACGTGAAGTAGACCTGAACATCGTGAGGGCCACATTGTGTATTCAAGGGAGTTAATTTCAGGAAAATGACCCATCCGAAGACATCTATATGGGAAGTGTCCACGAAAAGTATTTTCACATTCCCAGGCTGTCAGCAGACTGTTGATCACATTATCGCCCCTTCTCTCCACATTTGCATAAACCTCTTCAGTCTTAATCCTCGTGATATGGTGATAGAATTTATACCATCGTCCGCTCGCTTCACGAGAGTTCGACAACAGAATGACATAATACGCAACTTCTTGCCGTCCTCTGACCCGATTAGCATCGCGCTACCAGAGGAGTTACATGTATCTCATATGTGTGTGCATGCTTGAGAAAACGATCCAAATGTCGGCAGGTATGATATTAAGTTCCCAGAAAGGCCCAGAAAGGCCAAGAAAGGCCAACAAGGTCATTTTAGGCCGAAAATGTAATATCTTTAAAAAGTGTTAATGTATCTATTTTTAAATCATGTGCTATAAGGATTTAGTAAAATTCTGTCACTAAATTGTTTTAAGGAGTATTTTTTTTTCACGCAATTTTTACGTCCACCTTGTCAGAGATTTACTAACATGAGCTGCATATTATGAAATATAATGATACATTAACCTTATCATCTCCACATATGTTGCCATTCTACGATGCACTACTCTTGTTTCATCATTTCTATGCTTCCTGTGTATTGGACGTTTAAAATGCCTACAAGATGTGAAAATTGAAAGTTGTTTTTGTACCTCTTCCCAGTAAATAAGGTAAAGACTATCTCAAAACCTATTCAAGATATTTTAGAATTTTAAAAACCAGCTTGTTCAGAAAACGATTACTCTCTGAGGATACTCTGTTATCTTAATTTTTAAACTTTCCGACACTTGGGTAGTTTTCTCAGACACACAGCTTTTAAATTTTATATCATTTTATTCACTGCGGTGTTGTTTTTGAATGTTTCAGCCCTAAGATCTACCCAGATGATGCAAGCCAATACAATGGAGAGGTAAGTGCAGAAATACCTCTTTCCTAATGTATTTGCATAGAGTATATTGCTGTTTCCCTTGGCCAAATATTCTACGCCTAGCAGCTTGTATCGAGCTCTTACTGACTTTCATGTTTCTCAGAATTCAGAGTTTCTGAAATTCGGAAAGGCCATTGAAACGTTGAACTACTTTTAGAGTTGCCACATGTGTGAAAAATTTAGAAAAATGTAGGAAAACTCATTGGCATTTGAAAGTCTGGAACAAATCTCTGAAATCGGCAAAACGTGCCTGGTGTCATTAAAAACTTATGAAAACTTCGACTTTTAGGGTTTGCTAGTTCATAGTTTTGCTTGGAACTGCTCTTTAATGGATCAACCAGGATGAAAAACTGACGAACTCTAGATGATTTTTACAAACAAAAAATTCTCGTGGGATGTTTCAGCCACGTTATCATCCCGAAAACAATGCTGGGCCATCTAGAAAATATTGTCAAAAAAAATCAAGGAAAAAATATTTTGTATATTTCGTGGCAATCCTGTTTACTGTGATAACGGATATATACGAATGCGCCCCAAAAAAACTCTAACAAAAGGTTCCTCGACGGTTCAAGTTAGTGTGAAGAGCAACAGAGAAAAAAAAGTCTACCGAAATCTGAGATCCGTATTATTTTGTCAAAACTAGGTCAGATCCAAAATGGCCACCTCCGACCTTAGAAGTGCAGTATGCAGTTGTAATTTAATAAAAAAAAAATTGGCTTATATATGCCTACAAGGGTTGGCAGAATACACCTTGAGAACGTTTTTTGGAAAATATGAAAGTTCTAATTGCCATATTAATCAGCGCAAAGCTTTGGCCATGAGATACTTGTTTCAAAATGAAAGTATTTTTTTACGACATATTTTCGTGCAAAATCACCAACATTGGTGCTCAAATGCTATCCAGTCCGCTTTCAACTGCCTAATCAAAAAGATAGACATTCTTTCTTTCATAATATGTCAATATCATGTTGCTTACCACATTCGTAATGTTTCAGGATAACACGATGTGATTTGAATTATTTCTTCAATTAACAACCCATATTTTAATGGCATTAAAGAGAGGTTCCGGTTTAAGATTCTGGTAGAACTTTTTTCTTTTATTCCACACAATCGGTGAAAAACGTTTTGTTAGAATTTTTTGGGGGTTCGGGTGTTGGGTTTTTTTTCATATATCTACCCGATTATAATTCTAGGCCCATAACATCATCATTCTCATCTAACAAAACAAAATGGTGACGCTGCTGATGCCACATGTGCCTAAGTCAATTTTTTAGGTTTTTGAGAAAATAAGCGCTCTCAATCTGTTGCTCAAAGCAAAACACTGAGTCAGATCTGGTTTAGCTTGTAATCTTGGGGACTATAATTTTGAGTCAAAACTCTACGTTTGTTTTACTGAGAAAAAAGATCAGTGGAAGATCATAGTAATATAAACGACTCAAATCATCAAAAAAAAAGCAGATGTGGAATGAGCGTGCTGAAATGGCCATAGTTTTTCATCGCCACAGAATTTATTCTCACACTTCTTTATGGCCCTTTCTCTGTTGTCAGTGAACTCATCAAAAGAGGGAGAGAGGGCCAAATGACTACGGCGTTTGACACAAGATCAAATAGTCATGGGCTCACATCCCGATCACAACCATGTCATGAGCGGGAAAAGCATTTCAGTCATATTTTTGTCAGTCCATTTGTCTGCAAAATGGGTACTTGGCTATAGGCAGTGAAAGATGTCATCAGAATAATTATTGGTGATTAGCGCCGGTAAATGGCAGCAACACTGAATGCTCCTCAGGGAGTTGAGAAAGTAATTGAGAAATTAAGTCTGGGCTAATAATAGTGTGAAGTGGTATGAGTGAGCATTGGCTTGAATAGGAGATTTATAAACCACATTATTAGTATTAGTAAAAGTATTTAGTATCAGTATCATCATCATCATCATCATCATCATTATTATTATTATTATTTTATTATTATTATTTATCAACAGCCAGACCCACACAACATGACATACACGGTGGATTCGGACATGATCGATGACCTTACTGATAAAGCAAAGAAGATACCAGGCATCTCAGACATAACACATGACGAACGTATGCAGTCCATATGCATAAAAGGAAAGGTAATATAAACAAACAGACGGACAGACAGACGGACGGACGGACTGACGGACGGATGACAGACAGACAAACAGGTAAACAAACAACATTCAGATAGACAGACAGGCAGACAGGCTGGCAGGCAGACAGGCAGGCAGGCAGGCAGGCAGACAAACAGACAGACACACAGACTCAGACAGACATCCAGGCAGACAGGCACGCAGGCAGACAGATCAATATGAGTATATACAGTATAGCGTCTGAAATTTTAAAGCCTATGAACTACTCCATAACTTCAGCGTTGGGAGTTTTTTGAGTCGGTTAGTAAAGTCTGACAATATTATACTAATAAGTACACTGTTTTTAATATCCTGACTTTGTCAATGAGAATTTTCATAAATTTCTCCACAGACTGCTTGGTCTGTCAGAGCGGCATCCGAAATGCTTTCGCTAAATAGAAAGGTTGTGCAGTTTGGACCGGAACAGAGAAGTAAGTTAAGAATGTAATTATTTCGGGGAAACATTCCATTTAGAAAAAAAAAATCAAGGCCAAATAATGGAAATAGGACTTGTATTAACGCCGTGGGGAAACTGGTTTACAATGCCATGCAGTATACATCTCAGTCATACTATAAACATGCAGAACAGTATACATCATGCATAATTACATAAAATTACAAATTAAATATCTATTTTCATTTTCCTCTCTTGAGAGGTAGCGTGGCCTCACTGTTCATGAATTATTGTTCTCACAAACTGAAGATTGTCAAACTTAAGTTTGTGGGTTGGATTTACGTGCTGGGTGGTTTACGTTGTGATGTCCTTGGGAAAGACGATTTGCTCCCGTTTCCCTCACTAGACTCGTGTGTGAATGAGTACCTGAATTTCGAGCTGGCTAGGTGGGAAAGGGGAAATCATAGTGCTGCACTGTGGCGACCAACGATAAAAAAAAAGAAACGATATAGCAGTGTTGTGTATAATAAGATAAGATAAGATAAGATAAGATTAGATAAACCTTTATTATCCATATAATGTTATGCCCACTGGTGTTACGTGTTTGTCATGGGTGAAATGTATTATATGAACGAAATTATAGAATGAATTCCCTACTGGGCAACTAAACATAGTGTTTATTTTGATCTTCATCTTTAACTATGGAACAATTTCTTCACTTTGAAGACATGAAGTTTTGGAAATTTCTTTATTCGTTAAATAGCTGTTGTTAATTTCTTAAAAGTAAATTCATATATTTGATGCTCAGCATACTTATCGTTTGTTGTTGTTGTTTTCTTTTCAGCTTTTTCGACCTCGAAAAAAATGGTAATTGTTGAGCATATGTATCGAGAAACTGGAGTCGTAACCATAGGATTAACACCGGTAAGTAAACATGAATCATAGTCATTAAGGGAAGGGGTGGGAAATGGAGCATCTGGTGACTACGTCTTCAGAAGGAAGTATAGCGAAACTCTGATAAGTTGCAGGAGCAAAATTGTAAAATTCTCTTTGAACAATTTAATGTATTTTTTCCCCCTGAAATCACAAAAACATTCTGAGATAGCCAAGGTTAGCCAGCAGATCTGGTGCCACCACTGTGCTCAAATTATATATTGTTTACAAGGGAGGCCCTTCATTTAGATTTTTTCACATTTTTAAATTAGATGAAAAGGGGTTAAATAATGTGGCCTTCTTTTGAAGCTGACAGGACTGTACAATAGATGAAATCCGCTGAAGCCATTGATAAACACTGCCTATAATAATATTTTTTTTTACAAATTTAGGACAGCATGTCACCATTTCTGCGGTGTGGTTTCATGTTATACGATTATTTCTACTTTGCTATTGTTGACTCTGATAATCCAATTTTTTTTTTGACCAATTAGGCACCTGCAACCTACACACATAAACCTTTCCAATTTAGCTTTTTAGGGCATGTTATAAGAGAGTTTGTGTTATCCAGATTGTAAATAGTGAAAACAGATCCCGTCATAGAAAACAATAAAAGAGTTTAATGAAATATTTATTAAAAATCTTATAATACAAGCCCCAAGCTTTCCACCAAAAGGTCTTCTTCAGGGGGTGTTAAAAAGGATGAAAACGATCTATATATAGAGGGAGAAAGAGGGCGGTCCCAACTCTGTAGTAAATATTTCATTAAAATCTTGTATTGTTTTCTATGACGGGATCTGTTTTCACTATTTACACACTGATTTTCACCCGTCCGCAGTCTCCACACTTTTTTTTTGCATTATCCAGATTGCTTTATAAATTGAAAAAAAAACACCAAAAAACAACACAATTGGGACTTTTGGATGAGAGTTTACTAGGCAGGAGATTGTATTAAGCAATGGTTGTGTTAACAGAGTTCCGCTATAGATTAGAATGCAGGGTAGAGTGGGCGTGAGGTGGGGTGAAGTGGGATTGGGGNGGGGGGGGGGGGGGGTGTCCTACATTTGTTTGAGAAACAATCTAGTAGACCGCGCAGTGTAGTTGTTTAACCCGGACAAATAGTTTTAAATGAAACTTAATATATGATGAACACTAGGAGCAAACCAGGATAATAATTGAAAAAATTAATTACAGTTGAACCTCGATATAAAGTATTCCTTGTTGCATGGACAAAGTATATTTATTGTTCAGTTTTTGTTGTGGAGCAGCGTGGCCTAATGGTTACAGGCTTGGACTAAAGATATAAAGGCTGTGGGTTCGATTCCCGACCATGGTCATGTTGTAAGTGCTTTAGGAAAGCATTCCATTCATATTTTCCTCAGCCCACCGTCTGTAAAATGGGTACCTGGCTATAGGCAGTGAAGGATATTGTCAGAATGCTAAAGATCAGCGCCTATAGATATAGATGGCAGCGGCACCATATGCTCCCCAGGGAGTCGAGAGAGTCCTAACTAATCAGACCTGCTGGGGTAATAACCTGAACAATGAAATAATAAAACAATAATAAATTCGTGCCTGTGAAATTCATACTTTATAATGAGGTATACTTATAAAGTTAGTGCTTAATATCGAGGTCCCACTGTGATGCGTTTCATAGCCTAAGTGATCAGTGTTATACCGTGTACAGTTATGGTGCAGGAATCTATAATTTTAATGATACTGAGACATGGGAGAGCAAGCGCTCTGTTTACAATCCATCGTAAATGGTAACCTCCCTTCGTTCCTACTAAAAAATGGTTGCCTCAGACAGGTGATCATCCTTTGCAAGTTTGGTAACTGAAGGTTAGAATGTAAACACCGCCCTTTTCTTTAGGGTCTCAGATTAATGTAGCTTGAGATTTCTGGCACCTATTAACGGGCCAAAGCACTGATTTTGTACAATCCTATTAATCCCTTAACATTTAAAATCCACCTTTTGGGGACTCTGCTGGCCAAAGTAAGGATGTAGAAATGTCCAAGAAAACCTATGATTTAGATAAGGCATTCAATTAAAAAAAAATTAGATACAGTTCGAGGCTTGAAAACATAAAAATAAAGGTATGATAGGTGTATATAATTAGCATGTGGCCAATGTAAATATTAGCATGTGGTCAAATCCAGCCTAAAGTAAAACTGGCAACCAAGCCAGGAGAGTGACCC
>JAWQUT010000514.1:216794-236597 GCA_033807755.1 Ellobium chinense
TTTTCTCTCTCTCTCTCTCTCTCGCTACCTCTTCAGATAACGATATAAACTTAAATCTAGACTGAGTCAGGTCCAGTGCTCTTGCTCATAACAGCTATAACAAAGATACATAGCAGTTTTAAATAAAAGGATAACACACAGCTAAAAGACAAATTAAAAAGCAAAGGAATCTCTACATATTGCTCGATCTCTGCATTTCTGGAAATCAGTTATAATTTCTTTATGTTCTCAGCTAAAATATTACCCGGCACTGAAGGGGTTGCACTTAATGACGAGCCGCCCCTGCTCACACAGTGTTTCTTCTTGTTTTATAATTTATTTCATTCTAGACATAGGCGGATTGCATTTCCCGAGAGATAAACAATTATAAATGGGCTATTTTTGTGCTTCCTACAACCAAAAACACCCATCTTGAAATGTCATGGACAAAGTAAGTCACAACGTCATCACTTAAAAAAAAGCAAAAAACAGCACCAAAGCTTGAGGGTGGCATTATTTGCTTGCTTCTCTATAATACAGTTTCTCCTTCTCCCACGTTCTAAAGACCTCACTCAAAAGAAATGAAAACAGGAGGTGGGGGTCACGTGAAAAGGTTTTAGGCACCTGTTAGTACTAATAGTAGGCCATATCACTGATTTTGTACAGTCCTATTAATCCAATAAAATATAACTCTCCCCCCTCCTCCCCGTGGTTTGTTGGCCCTGCCAGCCAATTTCAGAGTGTAGAAATATGTAAAAAAATCTGAGATCTTACCGCAAACTTCCGCGTCTTTGCGGCTTTCCTGCAGTTTTTGCAAATTGACGCAATTTTGTACATTTTCAGGAAATTTGGTGCACAGTTTGCCGACTTAGGCCGAACCATGCACTCATTTTTGCAAGGGTCGCAAATATTACGTCAACTGTAACAGGAAAATGTGTTTAATTTCTTTGCAGTGATACGGTGGTAAACATTACGACTTAGTGATAAATGTGACAAAGTTACAAAGCTCGTATTTGTGCACTTTTTTTTTTGGCAGATTTTGGCGCAAATTGCACTACAATTTGCATGTAAATATTCCAATCCTTGGTGCAAATTTTGAGAATTTGAAATGCAATTTTCAGCAAGGACAGACATCGTAATTTATACACCCTAATATTAGCTGGCAGAGTTCAAAACAAGTGGGGTGAGGGGGAGGGGGTTATATTACTATCTAGTATCGGAGGCTGGAATCCATATTCTCCTTGACCCTGGACTCCTGCTTCCTATGTGCCTGTATGTAAAAGTGTGCACACATGGGTGCGTATGTATGGATGTAGAGAGGAAAGTTTATTATAATCAACTGTACATAAAGATACAAAAAGTGGTACACCACAATCACTAGTGACGGAATCTAACCTGACGACAATAATAACAATAAACGTATACAACAGCATCCACAAAGCCAATGGAAATAATATTCAAACAATAATTAGATAAAGTGGAGTACACACAGCATAAAGTTAATCATACCCTCATTGTATCAAATACATGGCAGATTGATTACTTTTATGATTTTAATCGATAAAACAGTCAATCAATCAGCCAATCGACCTAACAACCAATCAAATAGTGAAACATTTAGTCAATTCATTACTCGATCAGCCATTCAATGAATCAAACAAACCACTAATCATTTGTTCAATCAATCGATCAACAACCAATAATTCAACCAATCAATCAGTCGACCCACCAGCCAGTCAATGAATCGTCAAACCATACCAATCAATCAATCAACTGACCAATCAGTTAATGAACTGATAATTCAAACATTATGCCAATTAATTAAGCAACCATCCAATGAATCAATGAATCAATGAATCAATCAATCAATCAATCAATCAATCAATCAATCAATCAATCAATCAATCAACCAATCGAGGAATCATGAAATCAAGCAGTCAATTAGTCTAGTCCCGCCAGTCATTTAATATTTCATCAATCAGACAACCAACACATCTATCGATCAATCAGTCAATCAATCAATTATTTAATCAACCTGTGTATGTGTATGCGTTTATGTGTAAATGTGTGTGCATATTTGTGATATTCAGCCTTCTATTTATGCGGATTACACTAACTTTCCTGTGAAGGATCAATAACGTGCATCTTATCTTATCTTATCTTTGCAGGATGAAAATGGCATGATAATGTATGGAGATTACTGGGCACTAGAAAATGTACGCGTTCTTTGGAATATGTTAAAGGAGTAATGGAAAGTAAGTACATGGTAGTTATGTCGATCTCGTTCTTGTGTCCTTTTTGATGAGTATAAGCAAATACTTTACTCTAATATACCACACCACACCACACCACACCAGGTCCACACCACACCACACCACACCACACCGCACCGCACCACATCACACCACATCACACCGCACCGCACGGCACCGTACCGCCCCGCCCCGCCCCATCCACACTACATCGCAACACACCACACTGCACTGCACTGCACTACACAAGACTACACTACACTACTCTACACTGCACTACACTACACTACACTACACTACACTACACTACACCACACCACACTCGGGCCATTTCCACACCTGCTCTGTCTCGTCTTCCTACAACCACCGAAGAGTCTACTCGCTCACTGTTCCCATCCGCCTTTGCTTGTTCGGTAGTCTGACTTCCCCAGTGAGCTGGCTAGTTCTGAAATCCTCTTTCCTCACCTCGATAACAGCCATCATTTCCAGCGCTGCATTTGTTTGGTCCCTGCAACTTGACAAACTAGGAAGCCACACTCTTTCTTTGTATTCTGTGGGCAATCCTAAGCAAACTGTATGCTTTTGCTTGGAGCGTGCAAGTCACTGTGTGGAAGGGTACACGTCCTCTAGAGGTTGGTTGGAAATGTGTCGCATATTTGTGCAAAACCGAAGGAAAAAAAAATAGCCCGGCAACATGATGGCAACCATCTACACTTTCAAATTTGTTAGGAGAACATCTTATCAACAGTCTTGTATTGGAGGAAGATGTGGCAAGAATTTACGGTGATCTGTACGCTAATGAATGAGGCAAAGATAAATGTACAGCAAACACCATTCATAGTTCAATGCATTGTTCCCTATCACTTCTGCATTAGTCACAGCCATCTTGGCTTGCCTAGACACATATAATTCTTTCCCTAAGGAAGGAGTGTGGCTTTCCATTCTGTCAAATTGCAGGAACCAGACATACGCAGCCCACTGCAATCTCTGCCTCCAGATCTCCCATATATTTGATTTTTCACGCAATGCCTTTACTTTTGTCCACGAAGATAGAACCCTTTACTGTGGCATTTCAAGCAGTTTTGTCTGCCTGCTCGTTACCACATACTCCCGCATGACTTGGGCAGAAAATCTCCATGATTCTTGCAATGCTAGAGTTTTCTAATAAATGCAGACATTCCATCCATCCATCCATCCATCCATCCATTCATCCATCCATCCATCCATCTCTGTCCATTTATTTATTTACAGACAACCCCTTACAATCTCTGTTTCATTCACAGACGGAATGCAAATGCCCAGAAGTGTCAAGAAGTGCCCAGAAGTGCCCAGAGGTGCCCAAAAGTGTTCCAATATGCTTAGAAGTGCCCAGATGTGCTCAGAAGTGTCTAGAAATGCCCAGAGGTGCCCAGAAGTGCTCAAAAGTATTCAGAAATGCTCAGAAGTGATCATAAGTGCTCAGAAGTGTTCGGAAATGCTCAGAAGTGCCCAGATGTACTCAGAAGTGTCTAGAAATGACCAGAGGTGCCCAGAGGGGCCCAGGGGTGCCCAAAAGTGTTCAAATATGCTCAGAAGTGCCGGGATGTGCTCAGAAGTGTCTAGAAATGACTAGAGGTGCCCAGAGGTGCCCAAAAGTGTTCAAATATGCTCAGAAGTGCCGGGATGTGCTCAGAAGTGTCTAGAAATGACTAGAGGTACCCAGAAGTGCTCAAAAGTGTTCAGAAATGCTCAGAAATGACCAGAAGTTCTCATAAGTGCTCAGAAGTGCCGGAATGTACTCAGAAGTGTCTAAAAATGACTAGAGGTGCCCAGAGGTGCCCAGAGGTGCCCAAAAGTACTCAGAAGTGTTCAGAAATGCTCAGAAATGCTCATAAGTGCTCAGAAGTGCCAAGATGTACTCAGAAGTGTCTAGAAATGACTAGAGGTGCCCAGAGGTGCCCAGTAGTGTTCCAATATGCTTAGAAGTGCCGAGATGTGCTCAGAAGTGTCTAAAAAATGACTAGAGGTACTCAGAAGTGCTCAAAAGTATTCAGAAATGCTCAGAAATGACCAGCAGTGCTCATAAGTGCTCAGAAGTGCCCAGATATACTCAGAAGTGTCTAGAAATGACTAGAGGTGCCCAGAGATTCCCAAAAGTTTTCAAATATGCTAAGAAGTGCCGAAATGTGCTCAGAAGTGTCTAGAAATGACTAGATGTGCCCAGAGGTACCCAAAAGTGTTGAAATATGCTCAGAAGTGCCCAGATGTACTCAGAAGTGTCTAGAAATGACCAGAGGTGCCCAGAGGTGCCCAAAAGTGTTCCAATGAGCTTAGAAGTGCCTATATGTGCTCAGAAGTGTCTAGAAATGCCCAGAGGTGCCCAGAAGTGCTCAGAAGTGTTCAGAAGTGCCCAGATGTGCTCAGAAGTGCCCAGAAGTGCTCAGTAGCGCCCAGAAATGCCCAGAAGTGCTCAGGGATGTCCAGAAGTGTTCGGTAGTGCCCAGAAGTACCTAGAAATGCCCACAAGTGTTCAGAAGTGCTCAGAAGTGCCCAAAAGTGCCCAGACGTGCCCAGGAGTGTCCAGAAGTGCTTAGAAGTGCTTAGAAGTGTCCAGAAGTGTCCAGAAGTTTCCAGATGTGTTCCTTTCCAAAGAATGGAAGTAGTGGGGGGACGGGGTAGAGGGAAGGGGGGAGGGGAAAGGGATGGAAAGGAAGCAATGGTTGAGATGTACCTGGAGATGAACCTTCCCCTTTTTACTGTAATTCATTGTTTGATTGAGTTAAGTCTATTAAGATAACAGGAACTGCGTAGAATGGCATTTTTTTTTCAAACGTCTATCAGCTTATAGTCCTCCCGTGAAATTCATTATGCATTTGAACTGTTAAAGTTGCTAGTCAAAATATGATATCTAAATGGTAAATGAACTGTCAGTTTGTTTTGCCAAAGTAGCTGATATTGATAAATGAACTGTTAGTTTATGTTTTTCCAGAAAAGATGGCAATGGTTATTTTTTTTTTATGTTTTGCTAGAGTAGATGGCATTGGTAAATAAATTGTTGGTTTACGTTTTGCTCAAGCAGATGGCATTGGTAAATTAATTGTTGGTTTATGCTTTGCTCTAGTAGATGGCATTGGTAAATTAATTGTTGGTTTATGTTTTGCTCTAGCAGATGGCATTGGTAAATTAATGTTGGTTAATGTTTTGCTAGAGTAGATGGCATTGGTAGATTTCTATGCTTTGCCACTGTAGATGGCACCGTTAAATAAGTTATTAGTTTATGCGTTGCCAAAGTAGATGGCACTGATAATGTTTCATGTTTTGCCAAAGTAGGTGGCATTGAGAAATGAATTGTTAGATTATGTTTTACCAGAGTAGCTGGCATTGGTTAAATGAATTGTTATTGTGTATTTTGCCAGAGGAGATGGCATTGATAGCTTTTTGTTTTGCCAGGTTAGCTGGCATTGGTAAAGAAATTGTTATTTACGTTCTGTCAGGGTAGCTGGCATTGGTGACTTTTGAAATCATTTAGATAAATGACAAGGCCTCATCCAGCTTTACTAACCTCTTCATGGTATAACGGGGACACCACAGCTTTGAATGCTCAGTTGATGTCATTAAATTTGACATGTACCAAATAACAGACAGGGATTACTGTTAGTATAAATAATCTGTGAAGGGAGACTTTGCAATATAGGGGAGACAACCTAGTGCAGAATGCTTTGTTTACTTGGCACATTGTTTACAACAATATTTTCAAATGACATGAATGGAATGTCGGTCATACGATTTTCACTGCCAAACCCTCGGAGTGTAATGACCATACTAATATATGAGAAGGGAAATAAATGCATCTAGACTGGTTATATTAGAGTCCTTTCCCTCTGCTTGTAGACCTGGGTGTGCTTTAAAATCTAATGAATGAGCAGATATTGACGCTTGAAACAAAACTTCAGTAATATGATTAAAAAGAATCATACAGTTTACTTCCTATTATGAAAATGTCAACCCCAGCATACTACATACCAACACTTTGACAAGGGCGTGGGTTTTTCTTTTTAGGCTTTTAAGGTGACTTGATGTTGACCAATTAATGATGATGGTGCGGTTATGTTTTTAGTGATTGGAATGTGATATAAGTGAATAATAATAAAAGTCATCCTTCGGTTTAGAATAATTGTGATAGATTTGGGTATGCTTAATCATAATGTGACAAATTCAATTACATCAAGTTAAATGACATTGTCTTCGTAGACTGTTTGAAGAGTACAGTCATTATCTATATTAGTATAAATACTTTTACACATGGTAGAGATTGTGTTTTTCACTCTAAGCATGAGGCAATGAGAGATTTTTATTACCCCTTTGGAGGTTTTGCACACTGTCTTTATAAATATTGTCAATGCATTTTCATGAAACAGTGTGGACTTCTTCTATGACTGCTATGAGCTCCCAACACACCATTTCTATGAAGAGATGTCAAGTAAAAATACTGTGTGTTTATGGTAAGCAATCAAAGCATGTGTATGCTCCAGGAATACTAGACCTAGGCAAAGTCTGGTTCATGATTAGTTTACAACAGTGAGGAGTTTGTGGATTTCTGTGATGTCATCACAAATCAAATTATGGTAACTATCTTTGCCAACAAAAGGTCAGATATGAAAAAATATTTCGTCTCACTTTCAACTGACGGCAGTAAATAGTACCTTATGTCTTTGTGTAATTCTCGTGAGAGAAATAAGACTTTGTGTGTAGGGCATTTTGATTATTCTCTTTGATGTCTGAGAAAAAACATACTGAAAATGTTTCTCCTCAGTGGTACATACATCCCTGTCATTAAAAAGCAAGACTATGTGTACAGAGCATATTATTAATACTCTTTGATGTCTTACAGAGAGATATTACAGAATTGTTCTTGTAATTTTCCTCTGTAGTATACCATTATACTGGTATAGGGAAATGTCATACATCCATTTACTGCCTGTGGAGAAACTCTTTATAATTTTTATCTGCAAACAGTAATGATAATGATTTATTGTTATTATCACATAATAAGAAGACTTCAACTCCACTGATGAACAGTTGTATAACCATGAATACAAGATACTAGATTTCACCTGAGACAGTATTGATACTACTGTTTATGGAATTGTGGAATTCCAACCCTGCCTCTTTTTAAAATTTTTTTTTTATTTTTAACCTGGACAATTCCACCTAAAATCTCCTGTGGAGTATTATTATTGATACCGTCCATGTACAAAGTTGTATATCCCATGCTTCACTTATGGGGTATTGAATTTTGTCTGAGACAATATTGATATATTTTATGGAGTGGTGAACTCCATAGCCTGTCTTTTTATTTTTGCTATACCTATCCATCTCTAATCTGCTGTGAGGTATTAATACTATTGATACCGTCCATGAACAAAGTTGTATATCCTGTGTATCAATTTTGGGGTATTGGACTTTGTCTGAGACAGTATTGATAGTAATATATTATGGAGTAGTGAAACTCTAGCGCCTGTCCTTTTATTCAATGTCAAATCCCATCTCTAATCTCATATGAAGTTTTTATATCAAATGCCATCGATGAACAAAGTTGTATATCCCATGTTTTATTTATGGGATATAGGACTTTGTCTGACACGGTATTGATATTTGTTTCCATTAAAAGCTGGGATTCCAGAACCTATCTTTTTATCCCTAAACATTTCCACTGTTAATATCTCTTGAAGTATTTATATCAGTGCCCTCCTTGGACAAAGTTGTATGCCCCATTTGTTACTTATGGAGTATTGGACTTTGTCTGATGAGGTATTGATGTGAATATGTTTAGGAAAAAATGGAATTCCAATGCATGCCCATTATTTTAGCTAAACAGGTCCATCTCTAATCTGCTGTGATATATTGATATTATTGATACTGTCCAGGCACAAAGTTGTATACTTCATGTTTGACCTATGGGGTATAAAACTTTGTCTGAGACAGTATTAATATTGATATTTTTATGAGTTTTATAACAAACACCATCTATGAGAAAAGTTGTATATCCCATGCTTTATTCATGGGATCTAGGACTTTGGCTGACGTAGTATTCATATTTATTCATATTGAAAGATGGAATTCCAGAGCCTTTTTTTTTAACCTGATTTTTTATCTCCCATGAAGCATTTATATCGATATCGTCTCTGAACAAAGTTGTATATCCCATGTTTTACTTGTGGGGTATTGGACTTTGTCTGAGATGCTATTGATGTAAATATTTATAGGAAATGATGCAGTTCTTAAGCTTACCCTTTTTTATCTAAACAATTTCAAATTAACTATCATATTAAGTATTCGTATCAATATCGTCCATGAACAAAGTTGTATTTTCCATTTGCTACTTATGGGCTATCCAATTTTGTCTGAGACGATACTGATATCAATACTTTTATGGAATTATGGAATTGTGAAGCTTTCCCTTTACCGTTTATCTCATTTTTCACCTTTAACTCAAACAATTCCAAGTCTGAAGTATTCATACTGATACCGTCCACGAACAAAGTTGTATATCCCATGTGCTACTTATGGGCTATTGGACTTTGTTTGAGATGATATACGGTATGAATATTGATTGAAGCTTGGAATTCGGAGAGTGTCCTCTTATATTTCATCTGAACCATTTGTTTTTACTTTTCTAGGAAATATTCATGTCAATGCCTTTCCTGAACAAAGTCCTATATCCCATATATAACTAATGGGCTTTCGGACTTTCTTTGGTAAGGTATGAACATAGATATTTAAAGGGTAATGGAATTCCAAGATCTTCCCTCTATCAAACCTTTTTATAAAACAGGCATAATAATTCCATCAGCAAATACGTTCCTATAGGTTGCCACTGATACGTGGGACTCTGTATGCTGATCACATGATGAGTACTGCCTAAAAACAAGGCAGTATGTTCAGTGTGTGAACCATGTCTCATTTTTAATCGTATGAGAGATACGACTTTTTAGTGTATGCCATTGTCTTATATAGTTAGTTTGCACCATCTATTAGTAAGGTTGTATGGCCCATTTATAATATTATGGGAGATACGACTTTATTTGTAGTTGGTGCCATTGTCTGGTATAGTAAATCTATAACATCTAGGAAGAAGGTTGTGTGTCTCATTTCTTTACATTATGGGAGATACAACTTTGTTTGTAATTGGTACTACCATCATTTGCAGATGGGTCTAGGAAGAAGGTTGTATAGTCCATTTATGACATTATGGGCGATATGACTCTGTTTGTCACAGTCTGGTATAGCAAGTCTATACCATATTGGAGGAAAGTTGTATGTCTCATTTTTATCATTATGGGAAATACAATTTTGTTTGCAGTAAATACTGCAGACATGTACAGATGGATTTTATCTAGATAAGAAACATAGGACAGGCTTTAGAATTCCATAATTCTGTCATATTACTGTCAATACTGTCTCAGACAAAGTCCAGTATCTTGTATCTTATTATTATATACAACTGTTCACCAATGGAGTTGAAATAAAATCTGTACAGGTGAGAGGTGGTATATTTCAACAATGTATCAAACGAGAGGAATTCCATACTGCCATTAAATTATTATCGTTACTGTTTGCAGACTAAACCATGTATTCCACGAGCAGTACATGGAAGTATGACTTTGCTTTTTAATGACAGTGATGTATGTAGCATGGAGGAGAAATAGAAGAGCAATTCTGCATTTTCAATGTTTCTCTCAACGACATCAAGGGTATTATTAGTGTGACTTGCACACAAAGTCTTATCTCTCTCATGAGAACTATATTTATTATGACTCTAAGTACTGCTGTCAGTATGAAAGTGAGATGAACGATTTTGATTTTTTGTAGGCAGAAATACTCTACTGTGATTTGTGAAGACATCATAGAAGTTCACAAACTCCCCGCTGTTGTAAAATAATCATGAACTTTGCCTCGGTCTACTGTTTCTGTGACATAAACAGGTTTTGACTTCATACGTTCAAAAAACGTACTAATAAACTTGACATCTCTTCATAACGAGAATGTGTAGAAAGCTCAAAGCAATCAAGAAAGACGTCCCGTTTTGTATCGTGAAAATGCATTGTCTACATGACATTATATATAAAGACAGTGTGAGGAAGCTCCAAATAATCAAGAGGATGTTTCAGTTCATTCTGGTCTCACTCTTAGAGTTAATCACTACCTTTACTTTGTATTTATAGTACATGCACTAAAGGTTACTATAATCAGACAGTCAAAGACAACGTCCTTTATCTTGATGCGATCAATGCAATCAAACTGGTCTTTTGGATTTTAATAGCACAAGTTTGCTATGTCAGAAGGATGACTTCTATTACATTCCATGTCTAGAGAGAAAAAGTGAAGAATTTTAAAAATTGATTTTACTAGATTTATGGCTAGTTGGTGGCTTGTTTGAGTATAATTTTTACAGCACATCAGCACAGTTAAAGCTCTATTGCACCTTTCTGGTTTTACAATTAAAATATTGGGAGAATTTTTTGGTACCAATTTTACCCGGACTGCAGCCATAAAACCTATTCTTTTACAATTTTAAAACTGTCAAGGGATTTTTAATGTGTGCAATGTGCCCACTGGACTTCCTAGTGTTTTGGGGTTTTTTTTGCCCTTATTCAGTGAGCCTGCCATTTATCCTAGATATACACGCAAGGGCTGTCACGTGGGAAAGGATGGAACACTACATGATCAGTTTGGCATCAGAAAACTTCCTCACTGGGGTGGCAATGGGTCCTGAGTTCGAATCCCGCTAACAGCGGGGTTCTCCTTGTGTATTCTCTGAAATGTTTTAGAGACACCCATTTGCCTGCACTCTGACAGGGGCTCAAAGCTTGTCCCTGATACAGTCATAACTGTTCTGGGGAGGGATGTTAAAACTTTAAATCTCCCTGTCATTTACATTGGTATGTTCATTACATTCCAGGTTTGGTCATAGATCAGAAAACTCCTTTGACCATCATTCCATTCAAGTTATTTTGAAGTGTCTGTTGACAAGTATATCACAGAATGAATGTGATAAGTATTGAAATTTGTTTCAAATTTAATGCATAGTCTCCATCAACACCAGTAAGTTACGTAATAACTTATGAATTTCATGCTGCTCACTGTGCATTCACAGCTGGTGTTTAGAAATGGACAGCATCTCACAGAAGGAATGTGATGTCTATTGAATTTGTCTCACCTTGATAGCAAAGTTTCCATCAACACCATTTATTAAGTTTTTTAGTAACTTATAACAGTTATTTTCCGTTCAAAGCTGGTGTTTAGAAATGTCTATGGACAGTATATCACAGAAGGAATGTGATGTGTAATTAAATTTGTCTTGCCTTTAATATATAGTGTCTATCAGCAACAGTTATTAAGTTACCTAGTAACTTAGAATTTCACGATACTCGATTTGCATTCAAAGCTGGGGTTTTCACGGACTATCATAAACAGGATAGTTAAGTTAGAGAGTACCTTGTCATATTTTTACTGATTTCCAAATCCTTATCTGATTAGATATTCCCCGTCAGTTACCATGCCAGAAAAAAATAAACTAACATTTTACTTAACATTCAGATATTATTTACCAGTTAAATATCATACAGTGTTACCTTGATCTTAAGAACTCATTTATTCAGTATATCTTGTTATTATGTATGAGTTTCACATACACAGATTCGTTATTTTTATATCGTTTCATTACTCTGGTGGACGTTGATATTAAGTACAGTGGGTCCTCAGTATTAAGTATTCATTTATTAAGTATAACTTGTTATTAAGTACGGTATGTATTTCACTGGCTCCTTTATTATTCCATCACATTATTACTCAGGTGGACCATTTATTAAAAATATACACTATTTTTGATGAATTTCACATGCACGGATTAATTATTATTCTCTCATTGTATTACTCAGGTGGACGTTGATGTTAAGTTTAAGGGGACCTCGCTATTAGATACTCAGTCTTGTAATTATGTATAAATGTCACGTGCCCAGGTTCTTTATCATTCTATCATTTCCTTACTCAGGTGGACATTGATATTAAATATATCTCAATATTAAGTTTACTTTTTCCATACTTTATATCAATTTTTTATTTAATTTTGTTTTTTGACTGGCAACTTTGGTGGACCTAGTGATATACATTTTAAGTGATTGTCATACAGGTTGATAGAATATGAAATGAGACCACCAGTTTCTGTGGATCCTGTTTCTTCCAGTAGCATTTGAACCAGTCAGACAATGAGTTATAGGAAGAGGGAAGGGCCATCTCCAGGTCATTAGTTTTTTCTTAAGTGACGCCAACTTTGAGTGTGGGTGAGGGAAAGAGATCTGGGTATATTCAGTGTCTTTTTAGGGGCTGGGGGAGGGGGAAAGGGGGAGGGAAAGGNCTGTCATTTACATTGGTATGTTCATTACATTCCAGGTTTGGTCATAGATCAGAAAACTCCTTTGACCATCATTCCATTCAAGTTATTTTGAAGTGTCTGTTGACAAGTATATCACAGAATGAATGTGATAAGTATTGAAATTTGTTTCAAATTTAATGCATAGTCTCCATCAACACCAGTAAGTTACGTAATAACTTATGAATTTCATGCTGCTCACTGTGCATTCACAGCTGGTGTTTAGAAATGGACAGCATCTCACAGAAGGAATGTGATGTCTATTGAATTTGTCTCACCTTGATAGCAAAGTTTCCATCAACACCATTTATTAAGTTTTTTAGTAACTTATAACAGTTATTTTCCGTTCAAAGCTGGTGTTTAGAAATGTCTATGGACAGTATATCACAGAAGGAATGTGATGTGTAATTAAATTTGTCTTGCCTTTAATATATAGTGTCTATCAGCAACAGTTATTAAGTTACCTAGTAACTTAGAATTTCACGATACTCGATTTGCATTCAAAGCTGGGGTTTTCACGGACTATCATAAACAGGATAGTTAAGTTAGAGAGTACCTTGTCATATTTTTACTGATTTCCAAATCCTTATCTGATTAGATATTCCCCGACAGTTACCATGCCAGAAAATAAACTAACATTTTACTTACCACTTAGATATTATTTGCCAGTCAGATACCATATAGACCTTGATGTTAAGTACTCATTTATTGAATATACCTTATTATTAAGTATGAATTTTACATGCCAAGATTCTTTATTATTCTAGCATATCGTTACCCAGATGCACCTTGATATTAAGTATAGTGGAGTCTTGATATTAAGTACTCATTTATTAAATATATACCTTATTATTAAGTATGAATTTCACATGCACGGATTCATTATTATTCTCTCATTGTATTACTCAGGTGGACGTTGGTGTTAAGTTTAAATACTCAGTCTTGTAATTATGTATAAATATCATGTGCCCAGGTACTTTATTATTCTATCATTTCCTTACTCATGTGGACATTGATATTAAATATATCTCAATATTAAGTTTACTTTTTCCATACTTTATATCGATTTTTGTTATTTAATTTTGTTTTTTGACTGGCAACTTTGGTGGACCTAGTGATATACATTTCATGTGATTATCATACAGGCTGATAGAATATGAAATGGGACCACCAGTTTCTGTGGATCCTGTTTCTTCCAGTAGCATTTGAACCAATCAGACAGTTAGTTATAGGAAGAGGGAAGGGCCATCTCCAGGTTATAAGTTTTTTCTTAAGTGACGCGAACTTTGAATGTGGGTGAGGGGAAGAGATCTGGATATATTCAGTGTATTTTTAGGGGCTGGGGGAGGGGGAAGGAAAGGGATTTTGAAAGGGGGAGAGGTGGGTGGATGCTTGTGTTTTCTTCAATATTTACGCTTTAAAATTTGATTAAATTTTGGAAATCTTTATTAATACCTGTGATGTTGACGTCTAATGTATTTTTTTCATCTGATGCAGTTTCTTTTAAGGTGCCTTTATAATAGCTTATTTTTTATGAGCTATATTAAGTCTGTTAAATACATCTTTAAAGTTAAGCAAGAATCTTTTTCTTTCAATTTTCATTGATTTCTATTTTTAAAACAATCATGCCACGGGTATTTTTGGTATTGAGCCTTTTTTGAATTTGCTCAACATTTGTTCCATAATGTAATTTAATAGTGAGTTTTGATATTATTGTTGGAGTTCTAATATAAATTATTCATGTCAACACCACTTGGTGTTACAATCCTGTTTGAAAATTCAGATCTCAATTGTTTAATACACACTGCATATTCCTGTTACAATTTATAATAATATATTTGATTCACAATGATGGCGTTTTTTTTCCTTTTTTTTCCCAATAAAATTTTGAAAATGTGGCTTACAGCAGCGATGCATTGACTATGGTAATCTGTTATAACTTCTTCATTTCTTTGGTTTGCATCAATACAATAGGACTTGCCAAACTCAAATGTCAAGGTATTGATCATTAACTCTTGTCAAGCGAGCATGGAATCAATTCTCACTGATATCCTGCTCGAGATGTCTAAGCCCCCATAGTATTCAGACATGGCAATCCCGCCGAAGAATGGGTGCTGCTGGTCGTTTAAAAGAAACGAAGGTTTGATCTCCGTTGGTCTTTTCATTCCATCTTCAGACAAGTCTATCCGACAATGCCTTCATTACCTAGAATTCTCTGTATCCACATTTATACAAAGGCCCACATCGTATTATGAATCTTTATGGTACAGAGCAAAGATGATGAAATTAACGCGATATTTAGCAAAAACAGGTTCAGTCAGTAGAGCGTTGATAGTAGAACTTACTGGCAAAGTCCAGTTTTACAATCTATATTAATAAAACGCTTCAGCCAAATTTGTGTCACAGATTTCTTGAGAACTACGTAACGTAAAAACATGCGCTTTTCACCTACATTCGTAGAAAAATACACAAAATGCAACTATACACATCAGTCCTCTTTATTTTTTTTTACCTTTTTTAAAACAAAAAAATGTGTATAGCAACGAAATACAATCTCCAATAGATCTTTTCAATCCGCCCGATTCGCCAATCGTCTAGCTTTTTCACGGAGTCTAATGCATTCGTCTATGATGCCTTTGGGTGCGCTAGGTATTCTTTCGCTGCTGATGCGTTGCCTGCCTGCCCATTTGTGAAATGGGGAGTTAGTCTTGTTTTGTTATATTAAATGATATTTGTTCTTAGTCGGCCTTTATAGTGGCTCATTCTTTTATCTCTATAATGTATCAACACCTTTGGTTTTGCCGTGGATAGTGTAAAATTACCACGCTCTTTATCTTGTTTCCATTAGAGTAGGATGTGAGTATTTCGACACATTTATTTCACACTTTCCGTAAAACTGCGTCTATATTAATTTTCACGATCAACTGTAATGCAGCTGTACAAGAACCATTTTTCTATCGGTCTGACCCTCCAACCATGCTGTTGCCACAAAATTAACTGTATATTTACGTAATTTTTCTATGATATATACTCTTGTTACAATTTCGCTACTCGTAAAATCTTTTAATAGCGTCAGGGTTGCCTCTATGATTTTTTTGTCATTTCACTGGCAACCCAGGCCAAATTTATCTAGGCTTTCTAGATCCTCCCAAATATGAATGGATATTTTACACATTTGATTTAAATACAGTTATTAGAGGAACAAATAAATTACTCTGAAGAATGAAATGAATAAACAATAAAAAAGAAGGACAAAATATGAGAAATAGTAAGCATCACACAGGGACAACGTGAGGAAGATCTACTTTTATATGAATGGAACTTTCATTTTTTTAAAGCGGTTTTCTGGGTCTAAGCTTAGAAAGTGTGGAAAATGCCCCGGTCTGTTTGTGCTTTGGATAATAGTTTAGTGGCTGATTGTAACTTGTTCTCTTGCTCTTTTGTTTTTTTCTGTTTTTTTTTTTCATTTATAGAAATCAGTGTTCAATATTATCATTTCCTTACCTGCCTAACTAAGCCGAAGCTCTAATGAGTTCTCTATACATATAAATAAAAGTCAAACTCATTCCTTACAGCCACTGTTTAGGAAGATACTGAACAAATGCCTACATATACAAAATCCCAGGCTAACAAAGACACGCTTTGAAGACAGTTCCATTTTTAGAGATCTGGAGCAAAGGAAGGATAGGATTGCATCAGCTACCATTTTTAAATTAATAAATCATCCGTTTATTTTCTAAACTAAATTTGCAACTTCAAAACATAAATTAGTGGCAAAGTGGTGATACCCACCAATCTATCAATCCGTGCCAGTCAACTGGTAAAACCGGCAAGCCACTAGAAAACCAGTGAGAATATAATGTGGTTTATAAGTATCGTATCCAGGTTGATGGCCGTCTACGCGACTTCACACTATTATTATCCCGGCATAACAGGTTACTCTAGAACTTTCGCAACTCCCTGGGGAGTATACAGTATTGCTGTCATATACAGGCGCTGTTCACTAGCATTCTGACGATATCTATCACAACCTATACCAGACAACCATTTTACAGACGGGTGGAGTGAGGAAAAAGTGAATGAAATGTTTTCCTGTAGATCTTGAGTCCGGCACTGCAACCCTTTGGTCAAGCTGCTTCACAAAATGCAGATCAAGTTAAGAGTAATGAAATTCCCACGTCACCGGTCTTTATCGCGGCAATTTAATATTGACAGCCTATCTGGCCAGTACTTCCCAACAGGGCTATTTCGCCCTAGGGGACGTTAAATAAAGCCGATATAACGAGTCAGTCAGTAATTATCTGCCAAGTGGCCACCAACTCTCCCAATCCTTCCCCCAGAAAATGCCCCAAAAGTGGTATAAAAGACACCAGTGAAAAATGAATAAAATGAACCTTTTTTTTTTTTTGGTTAGCAACTTCTCACTACACTTTCCCAAGTTTTGCACTTCGTTTTCAAAGTCACAAGTCAAAAAAAAAAAAAAATCAATTTCACCATTCCAGTGAAAAAATCACCGGAGTGGCAAAACCTTAAGCCGAGACTAGCAGAATGATGCCAGTAACAGTTGTACCGAAGAAAGGAAGGCATGGTTTTTCGGGGATAGCAGACGAGATAGTTATGGCCTTACTATCAGCCATGCTAGGCTAGTACAAAAGCGACAGGCCTAAAATCTTGCGCAAAATAACTGCAAAGAGCTGTTTAAATTGAAACAAAGGATTTCGAAAGAAAGAAAACAGGGTGATCGAAATTTCTACAGCTCGACAAATCAAGGGACCGTTTGTTCACTATAATAATTTACATTCTTTAGGTGGTGGACACAGGGAAAAGCTTGTGCAATCAGTTGCATTGTATCAGTGGTTATTAACCGCTAAAAAAATTAGTCATAAGTTTGATTGCCTGCATACAGTACTTCCAAAAAGAACAGATAAACAATCGAGAACTTCGGCAAATAGTGGCTGTCTCTATCCGTGTCAAAGATCACCGTTAAGAGTATTGACTGCGATTGTCTTTTACGATCACCAATTAATTCTGATAAAAGCATTGATTGACCGAATATCATCGCCATTCATTTTACTACCCTATGAACAGAAATAGTTCAGTCTAATGTGTTATTCGGGCAAAAAAAACCAACGTGTTCTTTGAAGTGCAAATCGGTTTTTTTTTACGATGTAGAATTCACATCTTACCCTAACAGAGATTTTTAAAGGTTTGTGACACCTATTAGAGGGACAAATCACTCATTGTGTACAACCCTAGGCGGTCAATCTGACCACCTAGGTACAACCCAATTTATCCTTTTTTGGAGCCCTGCCAACCAGTGTTAGGGTGTAGAAATGTGAAAAATGACCTGTGATCTAAATAAAGCATCCAATTTTAAAGTTTCAGGTACAGTTTGAGCCTTCAAGATAAAAAAATAAAATGTGTAGGCTTATGTATTCGCACGCTGTCAAAACCAGCCAAATGAAAAATTGCGGACCAAATCAGAATTTGAGGCGATCTTTTTAAAAAGACATTTGTGAAAAATTTTGGGTGTTGACCCCCCCCCCCCCNCGTTAAAAGATCGGGCAAAAGAAGTACTTTAACCTCCATGGAAGACATTTCCCGAAATCACAGTGGTATAATTATGTAGAATAAAACAAAATGTTAACAGGGCCAAAAGAAGGAAAAACAATAGGTGTCAAAGACCTTAAAAGCCCAAGGGGAGGCACTCCGACAATCCAAAAGAAGCCTTCTCAGCAGTTCAGAATTTTAATTTGACCTTGGCTTGTAATGATCGACGTCATGATTTCTGAAGATGGTTCCAGATGATGTGATTTTTTAAACAAAAACCAAAAAGAAAAAGTACTAGTAGAATTTACAGTCAGACTCAAACATCATAATTCATGTGCGGACCCAAACGTTAAAGAAGAAAACAATGCTCCAAGAAGATAGGTCATTTCAAGCTATGGAAATCATCGTAAACAATCCCGGTATGGAAAAAAAAAAACAGGAAAAAAAACACTGAAATGTGAGTTTTATCTACCTCGTAGCGAAAACGTATCTATCGAGTGTGAACATTGATTATGCAATGTTATACATCGCATTCATTATACAAACACAATAGAACAATATATACTATACAAGTAAATACAAAATATTGTAAACAAAACATATAACAGTTCAATTCCATTCAGTTTTATTTCCAATGTAACACCAGTTACAAAACATGGAATGACTGCTACCACAGGTCAAAAACATCAACATCATGGGACATCCGGACTTACACTTTACCTCATTAGAAAGAACTTTAGTAGCCTATATCATAGCGAAAGAACAGGAATATTCTCCAGGAGAATTTAAATGTGTAATTGAACAAATAAACTGATTAATAAATTGTCTATATGAATATGAATTCCGCCACAGTCAAAGACAATCAAAGGAGCGCACACATGGTGAACTCTAGCAGATGACAGCAGATAGTTTTTAAGAATTTAATACGACGGTAACAAATTTTATGATGCTTTGGAAAGTTTTTGTGCGCTTTGTATTAAAAAGGTTGTGCATTATCGTAGTGTTGGGATTAACTTTAACATATTTTTCAGTCGATATTTTCCTTTCTTCGCCGTACTTTTTGCATATAAACAGAACATGGAACTCGTCACCTAAGTCATTACACAAGTCACACTTTCTCTCGGCCAAAGCCAATCCCTGTCACCTCCCAGTCTCCACGGGGAGATGGATGGTGATTGGATGTTCTAAAGCGGGATAATTTAATTCTGTCACTTTTCTTGAGCAGGGACAGGAAGGGCTCGAGTGAAAATAAGATAAGATAAGATAAGATAAGATAAGATAAGATAAGATATGATATGATATGATATGATATGATATGATATGATATGATATGATATGATATGATAAGATAAGATAAGATAAGATAAACCTTTATTATCCAGATTTGGAAATTCGTTTTCACAGCATTTATAACAATACAATGAAAAATACAAACAGATTAATAATGTTCACTCATACACACACATCCCTGCACCTATACCCACCCCTGCACACCACGCTTTACGTACAAGCATACCACATTAAGAAACACTGTTAAGGCGAATGGCTGGTGGCAAAAAAGATCGCCTGTATCGCTCTCTGTGAGTTTTTAAGAATAGTATCCGTCTACTT
>JAWQUT010000514.1:238513-262113 GCA_033807755.1 Ellobium chinense
TTCAGGTACAATTTGAGCCTTCTAGATAAAAAAATAAAATGTGTAGACCTATGTATTCGCACGCGGTCAAAACCAGCCAAATGGAAATTTGGGGACCAAATCAGAATTTGAGGTGATCTTTTTCAAAAGACATTTGTGAAAAATTTTGGGCGTTGACCCCCCTTTTTCTTCCCGTTAAAAGATCGGGCAAAAGAAGTACTTTAACCTCCATGGAAGACATTTCCCGAAATCACAGTGGTGTAATTATGTAGCATAACACAAAATGTTAATAGGGCCAAAAGAAGAAAAAACAATATGTGTCAAAGATCTTAAAAGTCCAAGGGGAGGCAATCCGACAATTCAGAAGAAGCCTTCTCAGCAGTTCAGAATTTTAAATTTGACCTTGGCTTGTAATGATCGACGTCATGATTTCTGAAGATGGTTCCAGATGATGTGATTTTTTAAACAAAAACCAAAAAGAAAAAGTACTAGTAGAATTTACAGTCAGACTCAAACATCATAATTCATGTGCGGACCCAAATGTTAAAAGAAGACTGAACCGTCCTACAGACCTATTAAATCATACGGCACCCTATTATTCCAATAAAACAGTCCTTCAAGTGTCTGTCATAATGATATGACGCCTCTGCTGGCCCCAGACAACCCATAGGATTACATTATCCAAAGTCCGAATTGTTACAACCACTGCGCACGTGGCGGCCATAAGCTTACGTCAAATACGTTCTTGCCACATGGCCCAGCTGTCTAGCCAGTGCTGTGCGGACGGGTGATAGCATGTTGGTATGAAAGTTTTAATTCCTCTGTGAACAGTAGATATGCCAAACAAAATCATGCTGAGGCAATAAAAATGTAGAATACTTTTTCTTGCTTACTCTATCAAACTTTACATTTGAATTTGGAATACCAGAACCTTAATTAAAAGCTGAATAATACAATGTCAGGAAGAGGTGTCTGCAGATGCTGGAACGTAAGTGACGTCAGCGTTTTTGCCGCGGGCTTCTGCTGATCGGGGAAGGGGAATAATTCTGGACTTAAGGGCCAAACCCGGTAACTCTAGCTCTCTTTGTTGCGTCATATTACATACGCGCACGATAACAGAACGATGCATTTTCTTCGCAAAATTGAAAAGTGGAAAATTATTTTTGATGTGCGTGTCCTACTTTAAAGAAGAAAACAATGCTCCAAGGAGTTAGGTCACTTCAAGCTATGGAAATCATCGTAGACAATCCAGGTAAGAAAGAAAAAAAAAAAAAACCACTGAAATGTGAGTTTTAGCTACCTCGTAGCGAAAACTTATCTGTCCAGTGGGGACATCGCATTCATTATACAAACACTATAGTAAGTAAATACAAAATATTGTAAACGAAACATATAACAATTCAATTCCATTCAGTTTTATTTCCAATGTAACACTAGTTACAAAACATGGAATGACTGTTACCACAGGTCAAAGACATCAACAGCATTGGACATTCGGACTTACACTTTACATCATAGCTAGAGAGCAGAAATATTCTCCAGGAGAATTTAAATAATAATATGTAATTGAACAAAGAAACTGATTTAAAATTGTCCATATGAATATGAATTCCGCCACAGTCAAAGACAATCAAAGGAGCGCACACATGGTGAACTACCTCTAGCAGATGACAGCAGATAGTTTTTTAAGAATTTAATACGACGGTAACAAATTTTATGATGCTTTGGAAAGTTTTTGTGCACTTTGTATTAAAAAGGTTGTGCATTGTCTAAGTGTTGGGATTAACTTTAACATATTTTTCAATCGATATTTTCCTTTCTTCGCCGTACTTTTTGCAGATAAACAGAACATGGAACTCGTCACCTAAGTCATTACACAAGTCACACTTTCTCTCGGCCAAAGCCAGCCCCTGCCACCTCCTAGTCTCCACGGGGAGATGGATGGTGACTGGATGTTCTAAAGCGGGATAATTTAATTCTGTCACTTTTCTTGAGCAGGGACAGGAAGGGCTCGAGAGAAAATGAGACTTTAACAATTTTATAGAAACAGTAATTACTGGCCTCAAGCTTACTTCTCCAGTCTTGGATAAAAACATCTTCCAATCGTCTCCTAAGCATGGCTCTGTATAGTTTTAGTATAGTTGTAGATCAATTATATTTTGAAATGTAAAAAGGTATGTAAATCTTATTTCATTCAACATTGATTTTATCTTATTGGCCCATGAATATATATATATAGCCCTCACCTCGTCCTGATTCGCCTTTTGAGCACCAATCTGGGCGTTGCTAGTGGTTTCGTCTCTGATCAGTCTTCTGTTGTTCACTTGCGTGGTGGGCGGGGTCAGTGAGCGAGGTCGTGATACGTGCTTTTGGTTCTCGCTGTTTCTGATCTCAGTCAGCCGTGTCAATATGTTGTCTTATGTTCGTCTCTCTGCTGTGCGAGCGGATTGGGTGGGCGGGGCTTGCGCTGTGTTGACCTCCGGGTGTAAACATTTGGGCATGTGCTCGGCCACGTGTTCCTGACCCAATCTGTGGATGGTGAATTCCTTGGCTGGTAACTCCTTGGCTGCTTGGCACCTTGAAGCGAGCATCTCCATGCTGGTTGTTGTTGTTGTTGCTGCTGTTGTTGTTGTTGTTGCCATTTACGGATACTGGTCTGTTGTTGGTTCTCCTGGGGTCACTGTCCGGCTATCTCGAAGTACAACAGCGCAATGATAATGATACAGTTCATTTAGTCATCATAGATAGTTCATTGACTAGATGAATATTTCGACTATATCGGTGCTGTTGTTAGAGAAAGCCCACTGTCCCTGTCTTGAAACATACTTTTGTTGGTCACCAGGTTGTCTGAGCAAAACACGTTCCCTTCAATGTCAGCCGTGTATACCTTCTTATCTGTGTAGAGCTTATCTAGTACGATTGTGGCTCTTTGATTCTGTTGTTTTTTTTTTGTACCCTTTCATGATTGGAATGAACGTTTTGCGTCTGTCGTTTAGTTTTATGGGAAGCTGTTCATTTATCCCAAAATCAGTGCGAGATTGTTTTGGCGGTGCTCGGCGCCTAACCTCTTCTTTATCGTTATATCGGAGAAAACTTAGCAACGATAGGACGAGGTTTAGAGCCTTGGGATCTCTTTGGACCCAGCCTATGGGCTCTTTCTATCTCAATGTTCTCAGCGTTCATACAAGGATAACCTGGTGTGCATCTTGTCCATCTTCCTCCTTTATCGATATGAAGATGAGATTGAATCATTAAAATTTATTATGGTAGGTACTTTAGTAGTTTTATGGTATTTTCATTTCTTACCTATGGACATGTTACATTCTTCATAACTTCATGTATCATTTAATTATTGAGCTAGCCCCCTTCCCCCTCTTCATTATATTCATCTGTCATCACTACCCATCATTAGCGCCACAGACAGCACCATTCTTGTTGACAAAGAGCACATCCTAAACCAGTGGCTCCCATTTTTTTGCCCCCAGAGGATGGTCTGTTTTATATTTTAAATATCTTGTGAGGGTCATCTGACGAATCGAACACGTTACAGCTTGTTTCATCAGAATAGTATTAAAAAGAGGTATTGCCATTTGCCAAGGGTTGTATTGCAGAAAACATGATGTGCCACTTTAGTCAGGGGAATCTAATTCTGACCCCAAAGAAATTGCAACAGGAGAAATTTATGTGGTAGACTTTAGATGGATACTTGTTAGACAACATACTAAAAGTCTATCAAAATCTACCGTTAGGAAGTATTTTTTTTCTTTCATTTGAAACTGTCATTTTCGTACGTTTATTTTCGATTAGGGTAACTTTGCTTTTAATGCACCGGTGCACCGACGACGCCCTTATCACGCAAACTCTGATGACGATCACCGCTGAAATGTCATTACGAGTAGCTCTTCTTATACGGTGTGGGTTGAATTTGTCACTGTGCACCTAGGTTGGAAGAGAGCGAGGACAGTGTTGCTGCGAGACACCATTAGCAATTGATGTATGAAATCGAATTGTTTCATATCTCTAGGGCGTGAAATGACTTACTTTTGAAGGATGTAGGTAAAACACACAGCAATGCATGACGTATATGCTTTGTGGGTACAAGATGGTATAAACATCTTACAGTGATGTTTAAGATAACAAGTAGATTCATGTTGTTACTGTGAATCAAAATGTCAACATGGTAAATGGAAGCTGCATGAAGATTAATGAAGAGCCACTGAGGCTCAGATGGTCTGATAATGTCTGCCAAAGTGTGTGTGGTAAAAATGTCCTGTGATTTTAATTTTAGTGCGGGAAGGTTTGTTGCCTAAAACATGTATGTGGAATAGACTAGAAAGTAGCGTTCAATGAATCGAGAACTGGCCACTATGGGACTTATGAGACATTCATACACAAACACACATACAAAACACTTATACACCAACTCAAACACTTCGAGTGCAAAACGGCCAATAGTAGAGCCCTTGACCAGCGAGCTGCATTTGCATACGACATGCTTGTTTTCTTCCTTAACCCAACTTCTTAACGAAGCAATAGTCGGAAGAGTCCCAAGATAGTGCCTACACACTTTGTCGATGTTCCGGGTTCAACCCAAGTTTGGTGCAGTGGCATGTGTAAGAATGCAAACCTCTATTATCACTCAGCGAGTTAAACACTTTCAAACAAGCAAACAAACAAACAAACAAATGAAAGAACGAACAAACGAACTAACGAATGAATAAACAACAAACACCAACAAAGCGTTTGCCAATGAAATGGATACTGATATGTTTTACCACTGCACAGTCGTATCGATCACAACTTCATCCGACAATGGGAGACGTTTCCACTGGTGTATCTAGCTGCATTAGTTGTAGAATTCTCTCATACATGGGTATCACTTGAGGTCTCGGATATGTCATCACCTTTGACTGGACATCAATTGTTATCATCAGTGGATTGTTTTCTGTGTACATGTCCCATTGTATAAAGCAGGTTCCATTACCAGCAGGTACTTTCAAGTTGTCGGCGACGCTAGAAGGTGTGGGATCTCCGAGATGACAAATGCCAGTTCCATCTCCAGAAGCGACTTTCAAGTCGTCAGCGACGTTGGAAGGTGTGGGGTCTCCGAATTTGACAAAGTTGCTCCACATTGTTTGAACATCATCAGCCACAGAAATGTCATCCGGCGTCGCCCAGTCAGAGGTTTTGGAATCGTCGAAAAATACAAACTGTCTTTCTTGAGCATGCGCAACGCCGCACCAGTCTGGTGTCTCGGTGCCATTGTATCTTCTGTCAAATTCGTAGAAAAAGTGTTTGGTCAAAGTGTTCGGTATATCCAGAGTGTCAGTGAGTTCAGCAAGTTCTGCAGCGCCATATCTCACCTCCGCAAGAGCATTGTTCAGGCTGGTTCTTAAAGCAAATGGCTCCGTCTCGCCCTGGATGTAAACATCTTGGATAAGTCTCGCAATTTCCCCATCATTGACGAAAGATCCTGACTGAAATAAGGCTTTGAGATAATCTTCGAACTCCTGTGTCGTAATACCATCGTCTTCAGGGTCCCTAACGGCCCAGCACCATTCTCCAGAGTTATACCCCCTTATTGTGTCCACTTTGCTGAAATTTCCACCCTTCAGAATATTCTCTGGGTACTCAGGAAGAAAGCCAAAAGTCTTTTCTACTCTGGGAATCGCTCCATAATTTGTGTCCGGTTCATCTTCTACCTTCTTGAAAGTTTGCATGAGCTGGTCGATTTCTACATATCTCAGACACTGCAAAATATCCATAGAAGACATTGTCTGGTTGCATCCAATTTCCATTGCCACGTGCTTTGTGAAGTCTTGTACTTTGAAAAGCCGGCCTGGTCTATCTACAGCCCCCAAGCTGAGAGCAGAGCCACTCTCCATGATTGCTCTGATGAAGAGTCCTTTTGCCAAAGGTGAGTAAATCTGGAGAGACACGCTGTGGGCTCCAGCACTTTCACCGCCAATTGTGACCTGAGATGGATCACCTCCAAAAGCCCGGATGTTCTTCTGAACCCACTCCAAAGCCAAAACCTGGTCCAGCATTCCATAATTTCCTGGCATGACGTCGTCGCCAGTGGAAAAGAAACCTAAAGGCCCAAGTCGGTAGTTGATGGTCACCACGACAATTCCTCGAGGCGCCAATGTTGCACCATCACCGTCGTGGTATGCTGACCCAAAGCGATAGCCTCCCCCATGAATCCACACCAAGACAGGACTGGATGAATTTAGATCAGGTGAAAAGACATTCAGATACAGACAATCTTCAGATCTCACCGAGGTCGTATCTTCATCGTTGAACTGAGGACAGATCGCACTGTTCGTGAGAGCGTCTTTGACTCCTAACCAGTCCGGAGCAGGCTCTGGTGGTTTAAAGCGTCTTTCTCCTGGATCAAGAAACGAGCGGTGTTCATCTTATGAGCATAATGGGTTCGTGAAATACTTGTATTAACATTATCTAGTTTGTACTATGACATTCGTAAACTTGAAATATCGTCATGTTCATTCCATATTTGCCCAAGACAATTTATGAGGTTTTGAGAAATTTAGCGATCTCAATCTTTTGCTTAAAGCAAAACAATGAGGCAGATGTGGTTCAACTTGTAAAATTGGGATTTAAAAATGAATCATAACCTAGCTTTGCTTAAATAATAAAGAAGATAAATGGAATATCAAAGTAACATAAACAACTCAAATCATAAAAAGAAATCACTTAGGCGAATGTGGAATGAGTGTGACGATATCAAGCATTAATGTCACAGTTTAGTATTTACCATCATAACAACTGATAGATTACAAAATATGTCTTGCTGCACACAAATCAAACGCTCAAATTGACAAATGGGCAGACAAGGACCCAAGAAGACAAATGGACCACGAATAAAAAAACAGTGGTACCAACAATGAAACTTTACAACCGTGACAAAGAGGTTGGACAGGTATGTTGGTGTTTGTTCTGATTGAGTTTTCATCAGGTCTTTCTCACTGGTAGCGTTGGATCTGAATCCCTATCCATTCCCCTGGGTTGGTTTTTTTTTTCCTTTTGTTTGCCAGTTTTTTTTGTATGCTCGTAAAACTCTTCCGTTGTCTTAAGTGCTTTTCTTTAGTTAAGCAGTGTCTATCTTGATATTTCTTTCTCACATTGCCGATATTTCCTTACTCACTCGCTCTCTGTGTTTCTGTATCTGTCTGTTTGCCTGCCTGCCTGCCTGCCTGCCTGCTTGCCTGCCTGCCTGTTTGTCTGTCTGTCTGTCTGTCTGTCTGTATGTCCCTCTCTCTCTCTCTCTCTCTCTCTCTCTCTCTCTCTCTCTCTTTGTTGACTCAGTTTAAATGCGAACTACTAGTCCTTACGGGCATTTCCATCGAATTGCAATTCTATGAGGAAATCAGATAACGAAAAACCAGACTGAAAGAGGACCATTTTATCACATCGTCTGCTCAATCGCAACTTTTTTTCAATCTTCCATGGAGTTCCGATTAAGTGGAGTCCATTACCTTCCTAAATGTAAGTTTTGTGCTAAGGCCTGTACGCATTTTGTCCTCGTGGCTCCAGATATTTATATATAATATTTAACCTTTACATAAAATCTGACTGCGATAGCAGGAGACACCGCCAACCGTCCTCCTCCCTTCTTGCAAAGAAGTCAGCTGTATTCCCAGGACCACCATGCCAAAGGAAGAATATAGTTATCCGATTATAGTTATGGTCTCAATGGGTTTATCGATGTTCATTAACTCTAAGATTCTCTCGTACAGCGGTATCACTTGAGGTCTCGGGTATGCCATCACATTTGAATGAACGTCAATTGTTATCATCAGTGGGTTCGCTTGAGTGTACGGACTCCATTGAATGAAACCAGTTCCATCATCGGAAGCGACTTTGAAGTTATCAGCGACGTTAGAAGGCGTAGGGTCTCCGAATTTGACAAAATTGCTCCACATGGTTTGAACAGCATCAGCCACAGACCTGTCATCCGCCGTGGCCCAGTCAGAGGTTTTGGAATTGTCGAAAAACACATATTGTCTCTCTTGAGCATGCGTCACTCCATACCATTCCGGAGTCTCGGTGCCATTAGCTCTGCGACAAAATTCGTAGAAAAAGTGTTTGGTAGAGGTATTTGGCACGTTTAAAGATTTGGTTATTTCAAGAAGAGACGGGGCGCCGAAAGTTAAGTCCTTAAACGCATTGATCAGGCCAGTCCTTATTTTAAAGGGGTCAGTTTCGTTCCCAAGGTAGGTCTCTGTAACAAGTCTCGCAATTTCTTCGTCGTTGACAAAAATGCGGGGCATAGTAGAGGCTCGGTAATAGGTTATGAATTCTTCTCGGGTGATGCCATCATTATCTGGGTCACGGACGTACCATAAATTCTCCCCCGAGTTCAAGCCGGCTATTGTGTCTACTTTATTAAAGTTTCCATTTCTTAACAGATTTATTGGGTGGTCCGGAAGAAATCCAAAACTTGTCTCTAACCTTGGCATGGCCTGTATGCCACCGCCCAGCTTGTCTTCAACTCGTTTAGAAGCTTGAATCAAAGAATAAACATTCGCTTTTTGAAGACATAGCAAAATATCTGACGAAATCGTTTGGTTGCATCCAATTTCCGTTGCCAAACTCCTTGTGTAGTCTTCTACTTTATGCAGTCTACCCGGTCTTTCAATAGCCCAAGGAGTTAGCGCCGAACCACTTTCCATGATTGCTCTCTTAAAGAGACCTTTAGCTAAGGGTGAAAGAATCTGTAGTGACACGCTGGTCGCCCCAGCGCTTTGTCCAGCAATTGTGATTTGAGAAGAGTCACCTCCAAATGCCCACGTATTTTTCTGGACCCATTTCATTGCCCGAACCTGATCCAACATCCCATAATTTCCCGGCATGACATCATCACCAGTGGAGGAGAATCCCAAAGGTCCAAGTCGGTAGCTGATAGTCACGACCACAATTCCTCTCATTGCCAGACTTGCGCCATCACCATCGTTATAAGCCGATCCCTTACGATAGCCGCCACCGTGAATCCACAATAGAACTGGCAGAGATGAGTTCAAGTCCGGCGAAAAGACGTTCAGGTACAAGCAGTCCTCAGATCCCACTGGCGTCACACCATCTGCAGCCAGTTGAGGACAAGCTGCGCTCTTTGTCAAGGTGTCTTGCGTTCCTGACCAGTCTGAAGCAGGATTTGGTGGCTGGAAGCGTCGTTCTCCTAGAGAGTGAGATATGTGATCGTTTACACCTGATGGTTAATCTTTGAAAATATGACTACTTCTGCCAATGAATGGATATGTAATGGATTATAACCCTAGGGATGGACTTTCGTCAAGTATCTAAACAAATATGCAAAAAAATAACTGGTATTAAATAACTAATCTTCTTGACGGTCGCTGACAATAATTCTTGGAGGTAAATTTAAATGAGATGTGCCTAGTGTGCAGATGAGACGGGGAGACAGAAAGACAGATGGACACAGTGATAGATGGACAGACCAGAAGGCAGGCAGTCAAAGAGATGGGCGCAGGCGAAGTGTGGATTTTAAATGACGATTGTGGAGTTTATGGGATTAGAAGAAAAGGTCAAAGAAAGAAGGACAGAGAAAAGAAGTGAGGTAGAATAGAACGAAAATAACCGAATGAAGCAAATATGTGTTGGGTGGGGGGAAAGGCGGCTGTTGGCTGTGCTGGACGGGGATCAGGGGTGGTGGTAGGTAATCCATAGCCTGTATTGCATTCTCTGAACCTCCCATCTGGTACCAGGAGTATAAAAAAAGCGCACAAAAAGCGTTTCAAACTTTTACAAAGAATAGATTTCATTGATACAGACAGATGACTCAATTTCGGGTGTTCCATCTTACAGTAGAAGGATTTCGAAAATCTTTATTAATCGCCTTATTAAAATGGCACGTGTTGTAATAGAATAGAGCAATTAGCAAAAACATAGAAATCTTGTCTTTCCCAAAAGGCTCATCCAACGATGGGACAGTTCTCAACCGGAACATCCATATGCAGTAGCTCCAGAACTCTCTCAAACATTGTTATCAGTTGAGGTCTCGGATACTGAATCATTTTTGATTCGACATTGATGAAGAGCATTGATGGATTGTTTTCAGTGAACGCACTCCACTGTATGAATCCAGTTCCATCGCCGGACGCGACTTTCAAGTCGTCAGCGACGTTAGAAGGTGTGGGGTCTCCGAATTTGACAAAATTGCTCCACATGGTTTGAACATCATCAGCCACAGACCTGTCATCCGGCGTGGCCCAGTCGGAGTTTTTGGAAGCGTCGAAAAACACAAACTGTCTTTCTTGGGCATGCGCAACGCCGTACCATTCTGGTGTTGTGGTTCCATTAGCCCTTCGAGCAAATTCGTAGAAAAAATGTTTCGTTGTCGTGTTTGGTACATCTAGCATCTTTAGAATTTCCACAATTGTCGCTCCGCCATATGTCACATCATCCAGAGCATGAATCAGATTTGTCCTTAATGCAAACGGATCAGTTTCATTATTAAGATAGATCTCTTCAACGAGCCTTTCAATTTCCTGGTCGTTGACATATACTCCGGGCGCAGTGGACGTTCTGTAATACTTTCTGAACTCTTCTGCAGTTATGCCATCGCCCTCTGGATCTTTGATCCAAAAACTTTCTTCTCCGCTATTCAGGCCTACTAGCGTGTTCACCTTGCTAAAAGCTCCCTGCCTCAGAATATTTTCTGGATAGTCTGGAAGAAAGCCAAACGTGGTTTCGATTCTGGGTTCAATCTGGAAATTTGTATCAGTTTCATTTTGCACCTCCATCGAAACTTTCATTAGACAATCGACATCCACATCTCTGAGGCACTGTAAGATATCTGCTGACGTATTTAGATCGCATCCAACTTCCATTGCCACACGTTTAGTATAGTCTTCCAATGTGTAGATCTGGCCAGGTCTTTCTACAGCCCATGGACAGAGCGCCGAACCACTCTCCATGATGACCCTGCTGAATAAACCCGTCGCTAAAGGTGAGTAGATCTGCATTGACACACTGCTGGCCCCGGCACTTTCTCCAGCAATCGTCACCTCGGCTGGGTCACCTCCAAAAGCCCGGATATTATCCTGAACCCATTTTAAGGCCAAAACCTGGTCCAACATTCCATAATTCCCTGGCATGACGTCGTCAGCAGTAGATAGAAATCCGAAAGGTCCCAACCGATAGTTAATGGTCACCACGACAATTCCCCTAGGTGCCAAAGTTGCACCATCACCGTCGTTGTATGCTGAGCCAAAGCGATAGTATCCCCCATGAATCCACACCAAAACAGGCTTGGAAGTATTCATCTCAGGTGAAAAGACATTCAAGTACAAACAATCTTCAGATTGCACAAAAGCGTAGTTTTCATGGTTGAACTGAGGACAAATTGTACTGTTTGTGAGAGCATCTTTCACTCCTGACCAGTCGGTAGCAGGTTGTGGTGGTTGGAAGCGGTTTTGTCCTGTAAAACGTAGATAAAACAACTTGTTTAAAAATATTTAAAAACATAATATTGAAATGATCATCTCTCAGCATGCCGTAGTTTCCGGTAGTCAGGAAGAAAGCCAGAAGTCACCAATGCCCTAGGAATTATTACAAAGCTACAAACATGTTGTAATGTTTGCATGCAATGGTCTTTTCTCTCCCGCCGCCGCCACCCCCCCTCCCCCTGCCGGGGGCCTACTAATGTTTGGTCTGCACTCACTCGCCATAACGAGGTAGCCAAACTTCACTCGGATCCAGCGGTTCGCAATATTTTTTTCGGAGCTGATGAAAACTTGATCTCAGCCTGTCTCAGTCTGAATTGGTGTGTTTTGGTTTTTTTTTCCTTTTTCTGTACCCTTGTGGAAAGAAGTAGAAAGGCTTATATATCAAACCCTAATGTTGATCCTACCTTGACAGTAATGACTGGGTGTTCTAGATTGCATATTTACATCTCGATCTCTGAAAGTATCTAATCTCGGCTCGTTGCGAACTCTCTGAAACCTCAAAACGGTTGAAGTCCATTATCGAGACTTTTTAAAGGTTCGATGTAGAAATATATTTAAAGGCGAGAGTGTGTGAGGCATGAAAGGCGTGGTGAATTTAAGACTTTAAAGTGTGCATAGCATTACAATTGTTTCGTAAGCCTTGCTTGGTTCTCTGGCACCAGTGTTGTAAATAAAGATATCGTTTTCTTCAGTATCAAGGTCATTGTGTTATTCATTGACAGTGATTGGCCGGCGTTTTAAGAGGTAGCTGAGTGATCAACCCTAGCTGCCTATTTATCCGTCTGTACTGAATAAAGTCGTCTCTGCTACATTCTTTGTCCCTTGCTTCAGTTGACCGACTGTCCATTTTTACTTGTGGATGAATGTGATGTTGTAACGTATATCACGGTGCCGTTTTCTACATATTCATTCAAATCGCATTTGAGCTACAGATCTGGAGTTCCTGGAAAAGGAGTAAGTTTGAATAAATTATAATCGTGCTTGTTAAAAACGATTAGCTTTTTACTATTTCTCTTTTTCCTCTAATGCTTTTGAAAAGAACGTGTCAAAAGCTAGACAATAACTTTTCAACTGCGCTTTAGAACTCAGGATGCTGTTTTTAGAATCTGTTTGCAAAACTTACTCTGGGATGGATAAACTGCAAGCGCAAGCATTTCGTCACCTCTCAACCAATATATATACTCGTACATAGGAATGTTCTGTGTTCATTTTGTCAGCAGGGCTGTATGAACATGGTGTGGGGCCCTGGGATACGTATCTTGCTCCTCGAGGGAGAAGTAGGTGGAGTAAATTTGGAATTTGTTTCAGTTTGACCGAAAGTATATGCTCGGCAGCAATGACTGCCCCCATCTGCGGTTTCAAATTTTTTAGCGGAACTTTTTAACAACGGCCTTGTGACGAAGGAGGATGAAGGGAAGAGTCTGCAGTGGTGTACGTGCCAATAAATGAGGCAAAGACAGATGCCTAGCAAACACCACTAGCAAGTCATCGAATTCTTTTCTAGCTCTTCCGCATCATTCGCAGCCATCATTGCTTACTTAGAGACTCACACTTCCGTTGAGAATCTCGAAAAGAGCGCTCACGTTTCAAAAGTACCGCATGTTTACAGTTAAGCCTGCGGAAACTAAACACATATATCTCTGGGCGATAAATGCCGCATACTCGGCGTCTCTATGACGGAAAAATCACACAAGGAACATTAACCCTCAGAGATATGAGATCTCTTGGGTCCTTGCGAGGTGCATACCTTTGCACATTTCCTCCATCTGAACCGTGGTTAGTCTGCTTATGTTTATCAGTACCACGGAGTGTTCTAGGTGGAGGATTGTCTGTGTAAGCGGAATGTAAGTAAGACATGAAAAGACAGAAAAGAGATGGACAGAAAAAGAGAAAAAGGGAAATTAGAACTAGATAAGAGATCATGCACATTTAGGTATTACATGTAAATGAAAACAAAATGAGACAAGTAAAGCACAATGGAAGTAGTGAACAAGCGAAATGTGAGTAAGACAAGAAAAAAAGTTGGACAGAAACAGGGAAATAAGAACTAGATAAGAGATCATAGCACCATGCACAACAGATAAAAGAAAACAAAATGAAGCAAGTAAAAAACAGTGGAAGTACTGTAGTTAACACTAAATTGCAGGTTCACACCAACCATGTCATATTACAGTGGATCTACATGCATTTTTAATAGTATCTGTAGCAACACGCTGAAGAAGGACTGAATGAGTTTCAAACAGGATCACCATTGCTGATGGTTAAGGGATGCAGAAAATGATAAACGGATACAATTATGTATGCACAGATACATGTATGTCGCGCGTTTCCTTTTTTTTCTTCTTATTGCCTTCGAATGAGAAGGAGACACATACATGTACCAGATACTTTATCACTACAAAACTAGAATTTTCTGTGACAACTACTATCTCGTAACACATTCATTGCCATAGCAACCAAAAGCTGTGGCCCACGAAAAACGTTTCCGATTAAAAAGAATATTTGAGCATTTTTCTTATTATTATTGAGCAAAAGTGACTTAACGATGAGTATAGTCTTGAAAAATTTGGCTAGACTTTGGAAAAATTTTGGATAACATGAGTTTTCGGAATAACGGACTTCCAAAGCATCGTGATCACATAATATTCTAACCTGTGGGTGGCTTGGCGTAGGGTATTCCATAGAACTTGTAGACTACGTCACCAGCAGGTCTAACAGTTTTCCATCCTCGCAGTTGCTGTCCTGGACGCAGTGATACAACAGCGTAGTCATCTGCAACGCCTGGCTGAGCCACAACACACCAGACAATAACACACTGGAGATAGAGTTCGAAACTCATGGTGTTCTCTGTCCTGAAATTGCGGGACCTTTGTATACTAACTTTCCTTATCATAAGCTACACACTTCATAGATGTAGGGCTTATAAAGCCAGATGAAGAGATTCCAAGCCAGCTGGCGTCTGATAAGAGTAGTGGTAGTAATAAATTGGCTATATGAAGAGCAGTTTGACATAGTTGTGGTTAACAGTACCGAAAGGACAAGGACAAAGATTGTTAGGTATCAATACGGGACACTCTATGCAATCACCCTGTCACGCATTGATTCAGCCACTCAATCTCTACCAAACGCACATCAACCAACAAACTCTCACTTCAACGTATATAACTTAAAGTTTACTGATATAAATCAACATATAATGGAAGAGTAATACTATAATAACCAATCACACTCTCACTCGCACAGTAACTACACACAGACACACCAGGGGAAATAGTAAGTAATAATAAGGGTAGCTGATGGTACCATCTCCCGAGCCCGGGATCCACAGGCTTCAGGCCCGCAGCATACGCCGCTGGTGGAATAGAGGTGAGTCGAGCCGAGACGGTACGTCGCGGTCTGGCTCGGGGAAGCACTTCTCCGCCTGCTCTGAGGCCGGTTCGGGTCGTCCTGGCGCGTTGTAGTTTCGGGTCCGGACAATGCTTCTCGGACAGCTACTCTGAGGCCGGCTCGGGTCGTGCTAGGGTGTCGCTCAATCGGGGTCTCCAGTCCCCAGTGTCGTGAGTTAATGAGGCTGGCGTCTGACCGCCCAGCCTGGAAACCACTGGAAATATAATAATTGCCATTATACATCTATTCGTTAGAGGTCGCCCGTCATGAGGAAACAGCCCATGACGTAGCGATTGCACTGATGTACATCATGATAACAATAGTTACAATAAGTTTAGCATTCACAACAGTCAATATCATCTCTATCTGCCTTGCGCTACATATGATACTGAGCGCAACAGGAAAACCTTATACTTAATTGGCATTCATACATGTATTAATTACTTTCAACCATGTTATGCTCTGGTTTACTAGTTACTGACCCCAGTCTTGTATCTGGTCCGCTCTGAAGCAATTAAATAATTCCGCGTACTTACCCTATGGTCAACTCATAGGTGGTGAAGTGTGAGGTACTATCGACTCCGGCCGCTTTTATCCTTGCAGGGATTCGCTTTCAAATATAACTGTCTCAGCCGATCAATAGTTAATTTCGATTCAAAGATTATTGCAGCTATTCAACGTCATTGGGGTGAGCACGTCAGTATTCGTGTAGGTAATAGAACCTGCCAGCCTGGAGTCTAAAGGGCGAATGAGTCTAACTTACTCATCGCTTGCTTAATCATAAATTAATAAAAGGATAAAAGAAAGATAACTCCCCGTTCACGGGGTTGCGGAGTTTCGACAGCGCGTTGTGAGTTGATTTCGTGCTCAGGTCTTCGTGCTGCGTGACAATGTGTTATTGAGTTATTGATAAAATATTAAATTCCCTTTCATTTCTGAACATTTTGCACTTTATATGAGGTCAGTATCTTTATTAGATCCAAAGTTATGGACAAAATTTTTAAACTTACCATTGTTATATTTATAGTTTGAGAAAATTGAGACTAAAGTCTATAAAACCACGTCTTTGTAATAAACAATATTCAAACTTAATTTTCATTAATCAAATTTATCATATAAACAGGGCCTATTTCCGATTACATAAAAGTGTGTATTAATTTTTTGATATGTCACACGTTACTTAAATTTGACCTTTGACCTGCTTACGATCCATGGAAATCCCTAGATGTATGAATATGTGACGTCATTTCTTTTGCGACGTCATGAATATGTGACGTCATTTCTTTTGTACCTACTGTACTTTATACTTTCACTGCCGTGGGGTTTCCCTTTGTCTAGATTTTTTCAAAAATTATTTCAGTCAATAATGATATTTCTTATCGCTTGTCATCATTCTCTCCACGTTTCAGTGTTCGGGTTAGTTAAACATTTAAATACAAGTACTTGAAATGTCACAGTGTTTCTGTGGTCTAAAGGTTCATCGCTGATTGTCAGCTGTTTGGATCTATTTTATTTCGCGTAACTGTATAGTTGTAACTGAGTTGTCACAAACAGGGTGAGGGCCACTTCAGGCTCCTTTTCACGATTTTCTTTTTTAGTGCTTTTTTTTTTATTAGTTAGAATTTATATGATATAAAGGATCTGTTTGTTTGATATCATAATTATGAAATTCGTTATACATTTATCGTATTCGCTCGTAAACACAATATGAAATGAAAAACAAATGATTCTCAGTTTGGCCCGGAAAGTCGAAATTCGACTTTTCAAGGCCTTAGCTCAAAATGACCCATTGCGACTTCGCAATGGGTCATTTTGCGGCCACACAAAGATCTTCACCTTGTTACACTTAGATTTAATCACGACACTCATCTCTAGCCCATTATTTACTGCTGCGTCACCCGATCGTTAACAAAGGGTAGGCAACTCTCGTCTTCAGCTTAAATGACTGTGGGCGACAGATGGATTTGCTTAGTCGCTTTTAAATCAGTTTCCTTTGATGTAATGTTCAGGAGGATAGTAAACTAGCGATCTGCAATATTTTCCATCTAGATCTAATATGAAATATTTTATTCATGAAATGATAATTAGAAAAAAAAATAACGTTCCCCGCTATGAAGGATGCTATTGAATTCAACTTAGTGAACTGTCCCATCATACAGCTCTTCTCCTTTTATACCCCTTTAGGTTTTAAACCCGTTACTCAAAGATAGAGTGTTTTGGTTTTTTTTTTGTTGTGGTAGCACAAAGCGAAAGAAGAAACAGCGGGTCTCATTAGTTTATGTTTCCCAATGACGGACATTATGTTTTTAAATAGTTTGTTTCTCATCACTATTACTTTATAACTTGTGAATGTGAATGAAGTGAGTACAGAAGGACTCCCAGAACTAGACTTGAGTTTGCAGACAGAAGGTCAGCCGGCCTATTGCGCATGTGCGGGAAAAGCAATCAGCTGTGTTAACATGACCTCGAGCGAGGCCGTGTGTGAGTGTAGGTTACCGGTAGCCTAGACTAGTCTCCATCTCTAAATTATCAGGAAACTCGATTTCTAAGTGTGCAGTCTTGTTGCACAGTCACTATGTATGTTAAACTGATCCACAATCCCACAAATTTTTGGTAATTGCTGAGGTTTAGACTATATTCACAGCTGACCCAACATTTATTACGCACTGTCTATCTTATTCTTTCAATATTTTATGTCTGACCCGGTTTTCAATGTAAAACAGCTGATTGCTGTTTCCGCACATGCGCATTAGGCCGGCTGACCTTCCGTCTACAGACGCAAGTGAGAACTAGCACCTTCATTGTCCAGTCATGCTCAGATCTCCAGTCTCTCATTATCTATATCAAATTTTACACACTGATCATTTACATTTTTTTAAGGCGCTGCTGTATTTAAGTGCACCAAAGCCAAAAATTACAATCATAATTACTTTCTTTAAAAAACTGCCTCTTCTCAAATCTCATGCGCTGCTCAACAATCGAAAATCACGATAGATAAGCTAAGTCTTGCCTCACTGTAAACATTCCCTTTGTCATTTTGTTTTTCTGGAGCCATTGTTTAAACAACTGAACCTTCAAAACAAACTTTGCCCTAAAAATCGCGATGGGCAAGTCAGTGTTCCCATAGTAAACATTCCTATCCCCCCTCCCCCCTTTTTTTTTTGTTCTGAGGCTATCGTTAAACCAATGACACCTTAAAACAAACTTTACTTTAAGAATTCTCGAAAGAGCTAAATCTCTCTTCACTCGTGTCTTTACATGCCGTAAAACAACGATCTCGCTCAGTGGTTCCCAAAGTTGCTATATACATGGACCCTTCTGAGTCCTTTAGAAAATGCGCGAGCAAAAGGTGCAGATAATTCAAAGAAAATGAAAATACTGGGGTGTAATTTAGGTTACGCTAGAAGACATAATAAATACGACATTTTTCTTCTTGCAGAGAGCAAAAACAACAGACTGTGCTCAAAGAAAGAACGTCGAACATCTAGATGGTGATGTCTTAAGCCTTTATTCTTTCTATAACATTCTAAAGAAATACGATCGAACTTGGAATCTTTCTGTTGTCTAATTTTAAGAGTGAATTGAAGGATTTGAATCCGCAGCTTTCACTAATCTGCCTTTCAGCCTTGCCTGTAATACCAATTAGCTGAGGTAGAATAAAAGCGTAAACTGCAACTTTATCTATGTAAATCTACCACAGTCAGTAACAGGTTTGGGGATCCTTGCTCTAAATACAGCGTATCTCCGTCTGTTGCTTAAAAATAGTCATACTTAGAATACCACATAGTGCAAAGTTGATGAGTTTACCTGCCATCTCGGACCCTGCCTTTATAAGGGGATGGAGGTATGGAGGGAGGAATTTCGACTCTTCTGCCCTTCCCCATTCTTAGGATGACATAAAAATGTTTCGGTAAAACAAAAGAAAGGATTGGGGGGGGGGCAATTGGGGCAGATAGTGGGTATTGAAGAAAGTCCAAACACACACACACACACACACACACACACACACACACACACACACACACACACACACACACACACACACAAAGCCAATAACCAAAAAAAACTCTTCTGTTTTTCTTGATTACTTATTTCAAAAATGCCGTCCCCATTTACTCAAGTGCTTTGGCTTTCACAACCGCTCCTTATTCATCTGGATACACCAACGTGACCTTATATAAAGTAACAGTAGGGTACAAGTAGTTTCACCACTATAAGTGTGTTCTGAACCACCAGCAGTGACACATTAAGATGTATGCCAGCATCTATAATGTAACTGACTCAGCATTACTTTGATTTTTAACACTGAATTACTTGCGTGAAAAGTGTGTTTCATTTATGGATGTCTTATCTCTAAGACTGTGAACTAAAATCAATGGTGGCACCAACATACTTTATCTGGGACAATCTTTCAACACTGACAGCGTCTCATCAACAAGGTTATAGTAATAAGAGTTTGTCTCCAGTACCTCTGTGATGCCGAAAATGGATTTAAGACTTTGTTTTCTGTGTGTCGTTATGGGTTGTACAGTCCTGCTCAGCACAGCAGCAAACAATGACGTCATAATATCTCTAAGCCAAGGACAGCAACTTCGGGGAAGAAATACTACCACAGCTTCAAGTGATGTATTCAGTTTCTTGGGGATACGGTACGCCTTACCGCCAACAGGTTGGTGAATTCAGTGAACAGAATATCCATCCATCCATCCATCCATCCATCCATCCATCCATCCATCCATCCATCCATATCCATCCATCCATCCATCCATCCATCCATCCATCCATCTGTTCGTCCGTCCGTCCGTTTGTCTGTCCGTTTGTTCGTCTGCCCGTCCGTCCATCCGTCCGTCCATCTGTCTGTCTGTCTGTCTGTCTGTCTGTCTGTCTGTCTGTCTGTCTGTCTGTCTGTTCGGACATTTGATCGGTGGATCGGTCGGAAGATCGAACCATTCACTCACGTGTGTCTTTGGCTGTCAGGCATCTACAATGCAAGAGTTCTTTTTACTATTCATCTATATCAGACTACTTTTTTATGGCATTGTGATTTGCAAACAAGTGTTACAAACTTCGCTCTTTTCAATAGTGTGAAATGGTCAGTGTATAAAGACGAAGATAGTGGTGCACTCCTAAAATGCCAGCCTTCGAAATCTTGAGTGTGAAGACTCCTTACTTCTTTTTCACACTTTTTTTTCATGTATCTTTAGGAACAAGACGTTTCAAGCCTCCAGAACCTGCATCCGAGTGGTCAGGAGTTAGAGACGCACTTCTCAGAGGCTCCACTTGCCCTCAGATTTCTAATGCTGGTACTATATTGGGATCTGAAGACTGTTTGTATCTGAATGTCTTCTCTCCTGACGTCAACTCCTCCCTGCCCGTGATGGTGTATATCCACGGCGGAGGGTACTATGCCGGATCAGCTCCCAGCGGAGCATCGCTGGCCAGAAAAGGGATTGTTGTGGTGACCATTAATTACCGTCTGGGAGCGTTGGGTTTCGCCACTACCGCTGACGACGTCATGCCCGGAAATTACGCAATGCTGGACCAGGTCTTGGCCTTGAAATGGATTCAGACGAACATTAGGGCGTTTGGGGGAAATCCTAATCAGGTCACTATTGCTGGAGAGAGTGCTGGAGCACACAGTGTGTCATTTCACATACTGTCTCCACTGAGTAAAGGACTTTTTAGAAGAGCTATTTTGGAAAGCGGTTCAGCTTTGGGTTCATCAGCATTGGACAGACCAGGGAAACGCATCCACGTAGAAGACTACACAAAACGTATGGCTTTTTATATTGGATGCAATCAGACAACTTCCTCAGAGATTCTGCAATGTTTTCGGAATGTGGATCTCACCCGCTTGTTTCAAGCTTCAAGCCGTGCGGAGGTGGACTTCGGAACAACGTTGCTTCCGGAACCTAGAGTTGAAACAACCTTTGGGTTTCTTCCGGACTACCCAAAAACTCTTCTGGACAATGGAAATTTCAGCAACGTTGACACTTTACGGGGTTTCAATTCCGGAGAATGGTGTTTCGTTGTCGACGATCCGGAGAACGATGGTATCACGAGGCAAGAATTCCGAGACTATTTCAAGAACTTTTTCTGGAAAAGCTCGTTTGTGAATGACGCAGAATTTGCGAGAATTGTGGAAGAGGCATATCTTGGAAACCAGACAGCTCCATTGGCGATCCGGGCTAGTCTCATTAATGCTATGGTCGATATAACCTTTGGTGCTGCGGCTCTTGTAGAACTGACCAAAACAGTAGAAGTACCAAACACGACGACCAGGCATTTCTTCTACGAATTTGACCGCAGGGCCAACGGGACAACGTCCACTCCCGACTGGTGTGGCGTCGGGCACGCCGACGAGTTACAGTTTGTGTTCTATGACGAGACCACGACCAACTGGTTCACCTCGACAGACATATCTGTCGCGGACGACGTCCAAACCATGTGGACCAATTTCATCAAAGTCGGAGATCCGACCCCTATTAGCACCCTATTTGCTCTCCGGGCAAGAGCTAGAGGTACCAGGAACCTTCCACAGTGGGTTAGCTACACACCAAGCACGCCCATGATGATGAAGATAGACGTTCAGTCCAGTCTTGTTAGGTACCCAAGGCCTGCGGTGATACCTCTGTATGAGAGATTGCTGGAGCTCATGCATATGGAAGTCCTTGTTCAGAACACTCCAATCATTGGATGAATTGGTCGATCAGCAGTCGGTCAGGAAATTAGTATATGAGCAGTTAGGAGGCGTGTTAGAGTCACGCATGAACACTAGGCTTACACGTGGATGTTAGTGAACAATATTCAGGCAGTAGGGATTTGGGGGTTAAATCAGCTGATGAAAGGGGGGGGGGGCTGGAAATTTTCTAGTGCTTGTTTTTCGGTACTTCTCAAAATTGATCTTTCAGTTTAACGGAAATTTGGTCAAATCCTTAATGGCACGCTTTCCTTTCGGCTCACATCCCTCCTCCTTAAAAATAGAATAGAAAATAAAGCCTTATCATCTGGTTTTAAATGGGTGTGTCAGTCAGTCAGTCAGTCAGTCAGTCAGTCAGTCAGTCAGTCAGTCATGCAAGCAGGCTGGTAGTAATTTAGTGGGTCAGCCACTCAAACTTGCCATAAGTCATGCAGTTAGACTGTCATAGAATTCGGGTAGAAGTAAAGACGAAGAATGGTAGTGAGCTTTAAAATTCAATAATTTCCATTTTAGGAATACGTCAATGCTGTTCTTCTTCTGCGTTCTTTGTGTCAGACGTGTAACATCAGGGAGTCAGTGGCCTGTATAAATGATGCTGAGCTCCTCAGGTCTTGTGTCACCCCTGGCAACTTTGACTGAAGCGCCGAATCTCTTGGCCGATGAATTTCTCGCTATTGGTCGAGCTTTGGGAGGGGGGAAGTTGGGAGGGGGGAGGGGGAGTGATGAACACTCTTTGTTGTCTGAAGTTGATAAAATGTTATCTATGAGGATCAAAGGAGGAGGAAGGGCAGCGAATCTTAGACCAACTATAAAGAGTGTATTCAGAAGAGGAACTCAGCCTGCACAGTCATCTAGGTACCATAAAGAACAATTTCATGAAAGAGAACTCTATCTAGGCGTGAGAGTGAAATCGGGAGGATTAGATATAGGAAGATAAACAACAGAAGAGACACCGCAGCAAAGAAGTTGGATACAGACGTCTGAAGATTTTAACACTAAGGTATAATGAAAAAAAAAATATTCCGTTCATTATGGCTAAGAATATTTGCCTTTAAACGTCAATAAAGTTCATTTTTAAAATTTATGAATCAAATTATTATATCTTGTTTATCGGTTTGTCCCCTTTTCTTAACCACTGGCGCAAAAAAAGCGAAGACACCAAGACCAGAGAGCGAGAGAGAGGGAAGANGAGGGGGGAGACAGACAGACAGACAGACAGACAGACAGACAGACAGACAGACAGACAGACAGACAGACAGACAGACAGACAGACAGACAGACAGATAAAAAGAGCGAGAAGTGAGAGCCAAAAATAAAAACGGAGAGATTGGAAGGCTGTGAGAGAGAGAAAATGAGACGGTCAGACCTGGAGGATCTAGACAGACTGAGTAAAAGACAAATTAGTGATGGATGAACGGATGTAAAAACATTGATTTTTAAATTTTTTTTTTGCAAGCAGATATGTTGTCAAGGGCATAAGTGGCTTTATTTTGTGCATGCATTTTTATTTCACACATTCACTGATTCATGTTACCATTTTTGTGAAGTAATTTTAGATTATCCGACTATTTGTATACAAATTGTCCAAGAGACAGACCTGAGAATGATGACTGGCAAAAATTCCTTTCTTGGCACCATCTCAAAAGAGTTGGAGAGCTGTGCAAAAATGTTAAATTATAACAACAGCTTTTGTAGCAAAGAATCTGTGGTACATCAGCCTTGCTCATTAAGAAAAAAAAATGTAGATATGACTCTGTCGTGATGTGTCCTTATCCCTCTGGTGTCCAGCGTATCAGATCTGATACATTTCATGGAACAAAGAAAAAGCAAACCAAGATCATCACCCCACCATAATAGTGTGAAGTGGCATGAGCGGGCATTAATCTGGATATGAGACTTATAAACCGCATTATTATTATTATTATTATTGTTATTATTATTATTATTATTATTATTATTATTATCATTTTGATGCTTGTTCCAGCATAGTGGATCCAGAAGTGATCCAAAAACTGGAGCTCGGACTTTTTGTGCCATTGTAAATAGGG
>JAWQUT010000514.1:263493-282922 GCA_033807755.1 Ellobium chinense
CACACACACACACATACGCTCACACACACCCACACCCTCCCCACACACACATACACATACGCTCACACACACCCACACCCCCCCACACACACACACACACTCACACACGCTCACACACACCCACACCCATACATACATACATACATACATACATACATACATGTATACATACATATCATAATTCTTTATTTCCCAAAATACATCTGCCATGTACAGACATAATATAGTAATACTACATCTATAAGGAAATTGTTGCTGTGCTGAGTTTGAGTGATGAGCTGGATGACCTAGGAGTGGAAGCGTTCTGTCGTTAATGGTGCTGGAATCCATACGATGATAATTATGATATGATAGTAGCGGTTACTGATAATGAGGGATGATAGACATAATGGTGAATATGATGGTAACGATCGTATGCTACTCAGTTTTCCCTGAGATGTATACATACATACACACAAACATACATACATACATACATACATACATACATACATACATACATACATACATATACACATGCTCACACCCACACCCACATGAACATACACACCCACACACACACACACACACACACACACACACACACACACACACACACACACAACAAAAAAACACAACAAAACACACACACAGCTATGCATACATCCACACCATTAAAATTCGAAAGCAACGGGGATTACAAACAATAATGGTAAAGTATTTATGTATGCCCTCTTGAATGCATTCAGATATTTACTCCTCCAGCGGGCCAGATCACTAGAAGGACAGAGTACTGTTGCTGCTTTCTTTATTACTATTATTCGACAGTAGAAGTGCTATCTCTGCCCATAGACAGATACCCATTTTATAGAAGAGTGGACTGAAAAAAAACAACTGAGAATGAAATGCTTTCCTGAGACATTTACATTATATGTTTGTTCATGGCTGGAATCATTCCAATGACTTCTGATCCTTAGTCCCTAAGCTGTATCCATTCGTTCATGCTGTCCCCCTGCGACTTTTCTGTATCTACTCCACGACGTTGTTTGCATTAATTTTATTTGACGATCTTAATAACAGGAAGCTGTCCAAGGTCCTGGGTCGCTGACCACCTATGCTTATGGGAACGATGATGGCCATGGGAGGTTAGCCAGGATGTGCATTTGGAATAACGCTGGAAATGACGTCACTGGTGCGCTAGCCCGAACGAAGAAGTTGGCTCTCACGGCTGAAGAGGTATTCATAATGATGAATGATAACGATGATGAGATGATGTTGGCTGAGTATATGAATGAATGAAATTATTAAATAGTCTGTTCCTTGCCTTTGCACTCATGTTACTATGAAAACCCTACCAATGTTCTTTGATATAACAAGAGTGACGTCAACCAGCTTTGATAGATTCCGGAGAAGAACTCCATCCTTGTAGATCCCAAACAGGCCTTTTCTGTGTTAGGATTTTTATAGGACCTGCTCACCACTTAAACATGTGCTCACCACCTAAACAAGGACCTGCTCACCACCGAAACACTAGTTTCAGCTTCCCAATCCAGAATCATAAATAAAGATGTAGTAGTAGTAGTGGTAGTAGTAGTGGCAGTAGTGGTAGGAGTGGTCGTAGCAGTAGTAGTAGTAGTAGTAGTGTAGTAGTAGTAGTAGTAGTAGTAGTAGTAGTAGTAGTAGTAGTGGTGGTGGTAATAAAGAGGATCTCTACAGTGCCTCATCCCCGAAAAGATTGAGATGCTTTACAGTACATACATTTCTTCAGGACACACGCATCATAATACACACACACACACACACACACACACACACACACACACACACACACACACACATACACACACGCACACCATATAACAAACGCAGACACACATACACACACATCATACTACAAACTCACACACACACATACAGACTCACACACACACATTGCATATTAGAGGCATATAATAATAGTATGCAAAACTTCATATAAGGCAGCAAGCATGTCGAATATGAGATGGGGTTTCTACTTTGATGGCTATTTTATGAACAGATGTGTTTTTAACTGATGTCTAAATGAATCAAGTCAGTTACATTTCGAATCGTTGATGGCAAAGCGTTACAAAGTACAGAATTAGTCGATGAAATATATGCATAACTGTGAATAAATTGTAAAACATTGTATACAAGAACTCCCCTTCGGCGCTGGCAAAATCTGACTTTGTCTTTACTTTAGATACGTGCTTTAAGTTACAGACTTGTAATGGGATTGGAACCTTTTTTCCTCTGTGGACTATATTAGCATTATGAGCTGCCACTGAATCCAAAGTTTTAGCTTTCACCCAGACCCATACTAGATGTAAGCTCATTATGTGGCCCAAATATAAGTCTGACCCGACCCTAGCAAGTCCATTGAATGTTGAGCTTGTTAATATTTGTAAACAGACCCTACCTTTTTCACTGGTCAACGCAAACTTCCTCCTCTTCCGCCAGAGCACATCCTTGACCTGACAGTTCCAGCCCAATGTAAATAGTGCCTGAAAAAATAAAGTAAAATGGACAGTTTCCCATCAAAACAAACTTTGCCCCTTGTAGTCCTTATCACTGGAAGAAGGGCGTGTCAAAAGAAGGAAAAGGGGAGATGAAATATATTACCCTAAGTAGTATGCCCCAATAGTGAAAGTACAATTACAGGCCTGTAACCTTAATCTGAATAAATTACAAGTATATTATTTTCGCAGCTCTTAGAAGGAGAAGTGTATCACTACCACAGCAAACTGATGATGAAAGATGCTCGCACTGGAGGGAGTTTTGTCTGGCATCAGGACTATGGTTACTGGTACAAATTTGCCTGTCTCTTCCCTGACATGCTGACCGTCTTCATAGCTGTGGATCGATGCGGGAAGGACAATGGATGTTTGCAGATTCTCAGAGGGTCCCATCGATGTGGACGCATTGAGCATGACCTGGTAGGGGGGCAGGTACGTGTATTAATAGGCAACTGGCAAATAAAATGGAGAAATGAAAATACGACTTTTGTTTACCTGGTAGGGAAATTAGCTTACAATGCCGTTACAATCTTGTACATCTCATTCATAATACAAACACATAGAACAATACACATCATGCACGTATATACATGATAAATACATAACATTACAAATGAAATACATAACAAAGTCTTTGCTGGTCACCCTTGCCTCCCCCCCCCCCCCCCNCCCCTCTCCCAAAGCCAGTTCTACAAACAAGTATTCATTTACATCTGAGTCAAGTGAGGAAATGGAAGTGAAGTGTCTTTCCCAAAGATACTACAACGTAAACCGCCCGGCCCGAGAGTCAAACACGCAAAGCTTAAACCTGACACTCTTCACTTTCTGAGCACGACTCACAAACCACACGATCATGCTGCCTCCCAGTGGTCATTTCAATAGCTGCCTTGGTCCTCAGGGACAACATTAATACAGTGTCCCAATATCCAGAGCTGACTAATATCTTTTATCCAACAAGTTTTTTTTTACACAAATGCACACTTCTTTGACAACTTCCACTCATTTTATAGCATAGTTAAATACACCTATACAATTTACAATTTATCTACCTTCTCGCAGACAGGGGCGGATATAGCCCGTGTGAAAGAACTGCAGAACCAGTTGGAGGCTGTCTTTGTGGAGCTCCAGCCTGGAGACGCCTTGTTCTTCCACTGCAATCTTCTGCACACCAGCAGTCAGAACGACAGCGAGCACAGGAGATGGGCCATTTTGTCCTGCTACAACCGCGCTTCCAACAGTCCATACGCAAAGGTGAGATACTGTTAGGCATCTGGGGTCGGATGAATGAACAGAGCTCACACATTGTCCACACTGACGTGTTAAGTCACATCCAGTACTCAGTGGAGTAATGGTCTCGTCTAATTAGTCTCTAGCAGCGATAACTTGACTGAGGACAGACGTATAATAGGAGGCTAGGTTGGTCACTCAGCTACCTCTCAAAACGCCTGCCTATCGCTATCAATGAATAACACAATGTTCTTTGATACGGAAGAAAACGAACGTTTGAGGGAAGAGGTTTATTTTGCCATTGAATTATAAAGATTTGTATATGAGAAAAGCTGGTGTTAGAAGTCCCAATCGGCCGAAAATAGCAATTGAATGGATATTTATAGCAAGAGTAATTCGATATCTATTTATAGATCACTTTACAGCCAAAATCGCAAAAATGTGGAGTGGTCCACTTTTACTCTAGGGTGACCATTATTAAGGTCAAGCTTAGGGTCTGACAGTACACACAGGAGCCTCGCAAATTTTCAGATTTTTTTTTTGTTTGGTGGGGAGGGTGGGGGTCGGAAGGGGGTGCTTTTATGGTTTATTAGTCTGTTAAATATGATTTAGCCTATTTTGCAATTACGCCAAAATGCAGTCAGTTTGGTCCTATATTTGCCAGACAAAAACTCTTCACTTTCAAAAAGTTTGACTTGAGGTCCTAAACTTTGCCCTGGAGCTCGGAAGCTCTTCTTTTAAAAAAAACCCTTGCAAGAAACCATACTACTATGACCGTCATCCGCTTTGTCGGCCCAACTATTGTACACAGTGAGTGATTTGGCCATTTATTGTTGTACACAATGAGTGATTTGGCCACTTAATGTTGTTGACAATGGGTGATTTGGCCAGTTAATGTTGTAGACAATGAGTGATTTGGTCAGTAAATGTTGTACACAATGATTGATGTGGCCATTTATTGTTGTACACAATGAGTGATTTGGCCACTTAATGTTGTACACAATGAGTGATTTGGCCACTTAATGTTGTACACAATGAGTGATTTGGCCAGTTAATATTGTAGACATTGGGTGATTTGGCCAATTAATGTTGTAGACAATGGGTGATTTGGCCTGTTAATGTTGTACACAAAAGGTGACCTGGGCAGTTAATAAGTGCCAACATTCTTTTCTTCCACAGATCGTCCATGGCCTGTATCAGCCTCTGGAACAGGTAGAAAATGACGCCGTGGAGAAAATGGGCGTCAACAGAGATCTTGTCGGCAAGGAAGTCATCGTGAAGAAAGAGGGACAATTCTATGTCGCTGTGGCTTGAGCAAACAACGAGTTTCCTCCCCTGTGTTTGTTCATTCACTTCAAGTTTATGCACCTGTTGTTATTTCTTCCTTCGGCGCTTTGAATGAAATGTGTTATTCTACAAATTTTATTGTAATTTCGGAATATTTTTTTCATGGAGGTTAGAGTAATTCCAGAGCTCTATCTTTTGAGAAGATTTTAAGGGAGAAGAAAGGGGGAGGGGAGGGGGGAGTCAACCCTAATCTCTTTCAAAAATAGTCACCTCGCCTTTTGACTTGGTCTCCAATTCTTCATTTGGCTGGTTTTGACCGCGTGCTAAATCATAGGCCTACACCACTTTATTTATATATCTATAACGCTAAAACTGTATCTGAAAATTCGAAGTGGAAGTTTTATCTAGATCACGGGTCTTTTCACACATTTCTACACCCTGACGTTGGCTGGCAGGGCGCCCAAAAAAGGGAATTTTATATATTAGAGGATTAATAGGACCCTCCACAAGTAGTGATTCGACCTATTAATAGGTGCCAGAAATCTTCATCCTGCAGCATTTCCAGTACTTCTCAGCACAACCCTCACAAATAATTCACTTTTACCCCTTCATATTTTTTTTAATACATGTAAATTGCCCCATTCCCTCAAAGATGATAATAAACCTTGGATTAATCAGTTGTTGGTGTTTTTTGTTTGTTTTTTGAGACGTTTTGCGTCATTACCAAGGAATGTTGAATTGCAGCTTGTTTGTTTGTTCTGTTCATATGGTAGATTGTTTGTTTCTGACATAAGCAACGAGAGAGGGGCTAGGCTAGATGGAAAGTCTGAGATACCAGGAGCATTGTAGATGGGAAAGAAAAGAGATCTCTCGTAGCGCGAGGTCCCCCGGGTCAAGCCACCCTCTGGCTGCGTGGCCATTGTTACGGATAATGACAGTTGCATTGTGTTGTCTGCCGGCTGGTCAGGTGACACTGGGATGCAAAATTCTACCGCCGCGCTCAAAGCTCGGCAGTGAAACACGTATACAGTATATTCTATTGCCGTACCCAAGCAAAGCGAGCGGTCGGTAGAATACATTCAATCACCGCATTATGAGGGTTGTTACGGCACAAATTGTCGCCGGCACAGACTGTCACCACTCGTCACCTTGATGAAGGTGATGCTCACATCGATGATGATGATGATGATGATGATGATGATGATGATGGTGGTGGTGGTAGTGTTTATTATCATTTGTTGGTTGATTTACTGATTAAACTATCAGTTGATTGATATATTTACCCATTGAATGAATCATGAACTTCGGATGTCAAACTTCAAGAGAGGATGGATGGAATGTTGATAGTGTGATAATAAATAATACTCATTTACGACCTTGTGCGCAAAAAAAAAATCACTTTGTTTTGCACCTATTATATAGAGCCAAACTTTGGTCAACGACTCCTGACGGATTTTTACTGGACCCCTCACATACTATAATGTTCTGAAACGACTTAAGAGGCGTGTAGTCCTAGACTGGTCAGTATATCATCGATAAACCATTGTGAACCTCAAGGCCAAGGTCAGCTGTAAAGCCAAGAATGACCCTGGTCAAGGCTAAAGGTAAGAAAGACTTGATAACCCACTAGATCCACTGAGCAAAGGTAATGTTTACCATGTAATGTTACATGTACTTTGTGTGATCGGCTGAGAATGTCCACACTGTGTTCGCTTATCAGCAAAGATAAAACTATCGACGCCGTTCAATCGAAATCTGGTTTACTGCAATTGCCCTTTATTGACAACATTCTTCGTTTCTTGGACTATTACTGTGTATCTTACTCCTGATAAAATACAACAGATAATTGCAACTCCTTTTAAGCGCAACATTTTTTTCCATCCATGCAAGGAGTGTCGATTCGATTCGTCTGTGTCGTTATTGTAGGTTTCACTATCCACACAGACAGTCAAGTCTAGCTTAACAGTACATTCTTCTGGAGGCCTATACAGTACTTTCCAGTAGATCTGTAAGTCTTCATTCATATTTCCCCTCTTTGAAAAAAAAAATTGTTTACTGTATCTATAATGGCTTGAGTGCAGCTTACTGTGGTGTGCTTATGAACTGCGACACACTTCTCAGGAGCAACGCACAATGTTTTATGCACTGAATTCCGCTATAACATTGAAAGTGTCTTGTTATGGTTACAGTAAACTTTGCTCTGTTGCTGAATAAAGACTGCTTTTCCACCTGTGGTCTACACATTATTTTCTGCTCATTATTTCCTATGCATATCCATTAAGTATGTCACGTGCTGGATGATGCGTGCTGACCAGTATAATTTGTCATTCACTGTAATATTACGTGCGGTTTTCTGTTTTGGGGCGATCTTACTTACTTGGGAGAAAATCTTCTAAAAGTTCCCATTTTTGCCACAGGAATTTCTGGGAGAGTACAACTTGCCTGCCATTTTAGGGAGCATTATCTACATTCCCATAGCCATAAGTTCTTTCAGTTTAATTAGTTGATGGCTATATTAAATCTGTGCACCTTCTGTCCTATCCCCCTTTCTCCCGTCCCCCATGAGCCACAAGACACGGCATTGTTTATACAAGCGTCTGAATAAAGTGGCAATTCCATATGGCAATAGCACATTTGTTTGTGTTTGCTGACATTAGTCATTTAATTTTCATTGCATGAGTCTTGTTAGTTTTGTTGGCTGGCAGCCAAATGCGGTCACAGCGATTGGGGTAAGCTATTATTTTCTTGGTTTTGCAAACCCAACCTCTTTACAGGCTATTGTGATGGGAGTCCCTAGGGGAAGGAGATCCTCACAACATCTTCACGGCAGAGCATCTTGGTGTCTGGTTCCCTGTAGGAGCTGCCTTTTTTGTAGCATCACTTGTAAGAGTTCATAGCTCGAAACCTCGAAACAACAACAACAACAACAACAACAGCAACAACAAAAACAACATCAACAACATTAACAACAATAGCAGCAAAAACAACATGAACAACAACAACAACTACAACATCATCATCATCATCAACAACAACAACATCATCTACAGTAAACAACAACAACAACAACAACATCTACAACAAACAACAACAACAACAATATTATTATCAACGAGGGTCAGATCATAAATAACGGCAACAACAACAAATACAATATCCTGCAAAATAAATTCAAGGCTTTGGGCACTTGTCAAAGGATTTGCCGGATGAATGCAAGCTGATGGCAATCCCCTTTGTCCGCCACTTTGTCAGAGGAATATGTAAAGAAATAGCAAAGCTCTTGCAAAAAATAAAGGACGAAAAAGAAGCTGGACTGGGAGGTATTCACGCGAAATTCTTCCAGCTGAGAGGAGGACCTTAACACCAAAATATATTTTGAAGGACTCATCTACCTTCCTTTCAACCTTTCCATGTAATCCCCTCCCCCTCGCACCCTCAAAATCCTTATCCATCCTTATGACTAACCACTTTGTGCCATCATGTCCCACAGCTGATACTCCTCCGGCAGCCTAAGTTTAAGACAATGCCAGGTCTCAACGAGTACCACTATGACGGCCAGGAGCTGAAGGTCACCAAGGAGATGAAGAAGGATTTTGTTCAGGATGGCTTCATCACTGTTAGAGGTTTGCTCAACCCAAAGGAGGTTGCTATCATTGAGGTATGGTTTTGCACGCTGTTTTACCAGTGGTGCTGTTGTGTTATTGTTTTTGTTGTCGTTGTTGTTGTTGTTGTTGTTGTTGACGTGTTGTTGTTGTTGTTGTTGACGTTGTATTGTTGCTGTTGCCGTTGTTGTTGTTGCCAGTTCCTTTTTTTTTTCGGTGATGATGTTGATGATGATGGTGGTTGGCCTTGACTCTGATGATGGCGTAAGTAGTATGTTGCCATCAGCGATCGTGATGACAGACAGTTCTTGTGGTGGTGGTGGTGGTGGTGGTAATAGTGGTGGTGATGGTTGGTCTTGATTCTAATGATGGCACTGATAGTATGTTGCCCTTTAGCGAACGTGATGATATATGGCTTTTGTGGTGGTGGTGGGGGTGGTGTTAGTAGTGGTGGTGGTGGTTGGCCTCGATTTAGCTGATGACGACGGTGGTATGTTGCTGTTGGTGATCATGGTGATAGGTGGCTTCAGTCGATGGTATTCTTATGCTATGTGGTGATGTAGCCAGACCGGGCTTTTCAGAGAAACATAGCCTGGGTAGTTTTGGAGTAATGTCCTCTTTCTGTGCAAAACAAGACACAAGAGAAAGATCTAGTTTGCATATAAGCTTCAAAACTGACAGCCCCATAGACGGCAAGTCCATTTTGTGATATCGGTTGGTTGAAGTATTCACAATCTGAGGAAAGCCTACTAATAAAATGAGGTCGAGAAAGCCAGCTCCTTTGTTTGTTTGTTTGTTTGTTTTTCGCTGTTTCTTTTCCTCGGCCTACAGCTGTTAATTTCCCTTTTCCCTGAATCAATCTGTATCTGACTTACATAATTTGTGTTGTCTTCATGAATTTTATCTATGTTCCTCCAGACTGCACTGTCACCTAGTAATGCGTTTCAACCTATAAAAGAGTGTCAGAACACAAAAACTGTTTCTCGCAAAATATGTATTAACACGACAGCAGGTCGTAATAGTTCCCCTGTGTCCAATACCCCTCTTGTTGCTGGAGAGTAGAAACCTTACATCGCCATATCGTTCATCATTTCTAAAATCACATGACCATTTAGCCCTCTGACGAAGTGGTCCATCGACTGGAAAAGGTCTGAATAAACTCCTGCGTAAAAGTCACATGATATTATTGAATTTTAATTGTGTTTTTTTGTATGGCTTACGATGTTTAGAATGGCCTGACAGGCCTCGCTGCCACATAAGGCCCGATATTGCTGTGGGCGTTCACAGTTGCAATGTTTTGTTTCAGCAGAGGGTAGTTGTCATCGATGTTCATGAATGATTCCAACATCCCTTTTGCCACATCAAACACGGTTATGTCGGCCAAGGTCAGCCTATTCCCAACAAAGTAACCAGTTCCATTTTTCTTCAGAAGTTTTTCGAAATATCCAAGAAACACTGGACTCTTTTCCTCTCTCGTTTTCTGAATCTGCACTTTCCTCTCCGCCTCATCGCGGATGTGTATAACATCCACACAAATTTTCGTGATGTCTTCCACGAGCTGCACCACCTGATCGATTGCCAGGATCTCTATATTTGTTTGCCCATGAAAGCCAAACTCTCGTGCCAAAAACGAGTTTATGGCCAAACTTTGCGCAAAAAACACGCCATCCACCTCTAACATAGGGCACTGATCAAATGGAGCCTTAGCTTTATACTTTGGCCAATCGTCAACTGAAAATCGAATGTCTTCGTACTTTTTGCCTGCAGCTGCCAGAATCAACCTGGCAACTTCTGCGCGACCTTTACCGTCAAAGTAGTAGAGTTTCAGTTCCGAATTCGCCATGCTCGATCACGATGCTGTGTGAGAAAGAACCAACAAGGAGAATCTGTCACAGTTCTCGAGAGCGAAGAAACATGTAAAGGGAATTTCATGTCTCCGTAACTAAGTGTATAACTGAAATAGATTGCTCTTTTTTGCAAGCTAATATGACATGACACGACATGACATGACATGACATGACATGACATGACATGACATGACATGACATGACTGACATGACATGACATGACATGACATGACATGATATGATGTAATATAATATAATATAATATAATATAATATAATATAATATAATAATAACAGGCGGGCTCAGGGTATTTCTTGCCCTATTTTGGTGAGTCTTGTGTGACCAATGATATGTATCTTGTCACGTGATTCATAGAAAATGGATATTTCCATATCCCAGTACCTATTTCATTTTTTTAAAAAAAGGATTTTGGTGTGCGCGCGTGACAACATTGTGTGTAACTTCAGAGCCGGAAATGATAGTACAGTATTATGTTGATTGTAAATTGTATTTTCTAAATATTATGGATGCTCATACATTATCAAAAAGATTCTTGTATTCTTGCCAAATTGACTTTATGTGGCGAAATTTTCTCAAATTCTCTTGCGTCTGTCATCAAGAATAATGCTGTAGCATGGCTTTTTCTTGTTGTGTGATTTTATCTATACTGACAAGTTATAGGGCTGACCACAATAATTAACATAAAGAGAGTGTGCACGTCTAAAGAAACATCATTTTAATCACTTAAAGATACAGTATCTCTGAATTGCAGAGGTCTTTTCACTTAGAAGCATAGAAAGTAACTAGAGAAAAAAAAATCTACTTACATACAGAAAGATTGGCGACCTTTTACAAAATAAGAAGTTACAATCTCAGCGGAGTTGTGCTTCCAGATCAGAGCTTGCAGTAGAAATTAAGGTGAATGAGAGTATTATCTTATAGATATAGATACTCCTTGGTATGGCTCTAATTCTAAATTGTTATGCACAGCCATGAAAAAATAGAATCGGGCGTGGGGATAATTAATTAGGCCGTCCTGTTATCACGTAGTTGAAGTTAGGATAACTGAATGAATATTCCCTCCCTCTTATCGGTGCCATGTGTCACTGGTGGGAAGAATGAACGGAGAGCTGTTTGTATCGAAGATATTTGTTTATGTTTTCGGCATATTTCAAAAAGCATTGTGACCATAGATATACAGTACTATTAAAAACCTGCATCAATCTTATAACCTCTTTGATTGTGACAGAAAGAAAATTTGCAAGGAAATGAACACCAGATGTTTCTTACTTGAGACTGGGTTTTTTTTCCGTTTTCTTCCTGAATATGTGCATGACATCGAGGAAAGGCGACACTATTAACTAAAGAACGTAAGGATAGGNGGAATGACAAAGCATCACTAACGCCGGGCTCGCATGCAGATTCATGAAACACAACGTCATTTGCCTAAATCAATTTTTTTAATAATTTGAATTGTTTATATTTTTATGATCTTTTATTTATCTTCTTTTTCCTGTTAAGACAAAAGTAGAGTTTTGACTCTTTATTATATACCAGGTTTACAAGCAAATCCACATGTGTCTCATTGTTTTGCTCTGGGCAACAGGCTGAGAGCGCTAAATATCTCATAATCTCAAAAAAAAGTGGTTGAGGCTAATGAGTGTCACTGAGTGTGACCATATGAAGACATAGATCAGGTTACTTCCTTTTGCTTCATACTCTCTCTCTCTCTTTTCAAAACAAAACAATAGAGGCAAAAAAAAATAGCGGCCTAAGCTAAGGAGAAAGATGGCACTATCTCAGGGGTTATGATGCAAGAAAAAAAGAAAAAAAAGTGCGCAACTAACCATTAATGTGTCTTGGAATTTCTGTGCAAAATTGCACATCAAAGTGCTGAATGGTGCATTTTTTCTCCATAAAGAGGAAAGATCTTTCTAAGTCACTCTTATTTGCAAAAGCATCATGTAGTTGTATGCATGATACTTACGCTAATTAATGCACTGCGTTAAAGCACAATAAACACTACTAATGTTTTGGAAGTTTCCCATGGTTACCACAGTGCGTTAACTAACGTAAGAATTATACATACTGCCATAGACTACACCAGTGTCTTTTAGATACACTACAGATGCATGGTCCTACAATTGGCTTTTCTTATTTTCTGTCCTGACACAAAGTAATTTCATTATATATCGAATTTAGATAAACTATAGACGAATGTTCCTACAATTGGCTTTTCTTATTTTCTGACCTGACACAAAGTAATTTCATTACATAATATCAAATTTAGATACACTATAGACGAATGTTCCTACAATGGGCTTTTCTTATTTTCTGACCTGACACAAAGTTATTTCATTATATAATATCAAATTTAGATACACTATAGACGAATGTTCCTACAATGGGCTTTTCTTATTTTCTGTCCCGACACAAAGTAATTACATTATATAATATCAAATTTAGATGCACTATAGACGAATGTTCCTACAATGGGCTTTTCTTATTTTCTGTCCTGACACAAAATAATTTCATTATATATATCAAAATGTACCCTTAGTTACTCGTTATTCTGTCTAGAACTGCAATAACTGTGAAGTCTTGATCATATGATGTTTTGGGTTTTTTTTTGATCATATGATGGTGTTTGATATCAATTAGATGAACTTTAATCAAGTTTATGCTTCAATAACAGCTACGTAGGGCATTAATAGAGGATCTGTAATGAGTGTTTGTGTGATATTAGATTTATGAAACGAGTTATACAGTTATCGTGTTTGCGAGCTTTTTTCGAGCGAATACGATAAATGTGCAACGAATTTCATACATCTGATATCAAACAAACACGAGTTTCAGATTGTTTTTAATCATATAAACTCTGCCTTATAAACAAAAAATTGAACTTTTAATCGTGAAAAGGACCCTGAAGTGGCCCTCATGCTGTTTAACCAATCAATCACAATTGAATTGAATCAACCACACAGTTACGCGACACAAAGTAGATCCAAACAGTTGATAATCATCCATGAAACTTTCAGACTACAGAAACACTGTGACATTTTAAGTACTTTTAATGCATATATTATGTTTAACTGAAATGAAACTGAAACGTGAAGAGAACAATGACAAGCAAAAAGAAAGACAGACTGATGTATTTTTTTAAAATCTAGACAGAGGGAAACCCCACGTCAGTGAATATAGTTACAAAAGAAACGACGTCATAAATTCATACGCCTAGAGGTTTCCAAGGCTTCCAATCAAAGTATTCGTAAGCAGGTCAAATGCCAAATTATTGTAACGTGTGACATACCAAAAGATTATTACACAATTTTATGTCAGCGGAAATAGGCCCTGTTTATATGATAAAAGCGATACTGTATGATAAAAAGCGGTTAAATATCGGAGCAAATTGTGTGATGCGTCAAGTTTTTGTGGACTTGAGGCTGGAGTAGCTATGAAAAACTGAGACAGGACTGAATTTGAGGTTCAAAATACATAAGAAAAGTGAGGAAAGTAAATGTGTGAAAGCTGTGCAAGACGACGACTGTTTACACCCGATACCGCAGAGCGTTTCGATAAAAATTTTGCCTTGCAGCGACAATAGACCGTATAATCGCTCTTTCGTCGCGCTTATTCCACATTTGCCTACGTCATTTTTTTTATGACGGAGGTTTTTTTTTTTTTACATAAATTTGATCTTCCGTTTATCTACATTTCAATATCATGTAGAGTTTTGACTTGTTACAATATCCCAATTTTACAAGCTAAACCACATCTGCCTCACTGTTTTGCTTTGAGCAACAGGTTCAAAGGACTCAATTTCTCAAAATCTTGAAAACTTACTAGGCAAAATAGTGTGGAATGAGCGTGACCAGTTAGTATACATATGTTTATATACAGTGTTTTGTCTTTGCATGGCAGTATGCCCTCCTAGCAGGTTTGTTTGCTTTAATGCCCGTCTCTTTCGTTTTGCTGGATGCCCGAAACATACCGTAGATTCCTCTTGATTGCAATCCGGGTAATCGCAACTTCCGCTTGATTGCAACGTTTTTCACAAAACAAAGTATTATATTTCTCTATAAAACCTACCGGATATTTGCATCTCCTTTAAATTGCATTATTTTCCCATTATCCCTAAGCGTTGCACGTACGAAAAGTTGATATTTGTGTACTTTCTGTAGGATGTTCATCCCGAGATTACGGCAGACAGGATAGAACCCCATTTTCTATTTTGCTGGAGTAACTCATCATTTTTATCACCAATGAATATCGTTGTCACTGATTCTTGTGTCGTTTCTAGAGACAGTGAAATATTCATTTGGGAAGCACAATCTTTCCCGTCTATGCTGCTCAAAATTTTGACCATCGTTAACTCTAAAAGAGTGTCAGGTCAACACGGTAAATAAGAACAAGGCAAAGCCTATTACCTCTCCGAATCAGGCAGCCAGTACAAACATCCTCAATCTGCCAGAGCCTGAGATAAATGACTGAGTAATTGCCTAAATTTCGTGGTGAAAAAAGTGGTGTGATTTGAATAAGAGGGCTGCAGAGTGACTACGACAACGTGGGTGACATTTGGCCTAGTTTAATGAGGGCAGTATTTTTTAGCTCTTCAGAAAGATCAATTATTTCCGCTACGCGTATGCCCTTCTATTTGTTTTCATTGGTGCGCTGTAATATAATGAATCACTGACAGGATGATGAGCTGAATGAAAGTTTTTTAAAAAATTAATTAAGTATGGATGAGTCGCTTCTGACAACGTAACATCTTCAAAAAGTAGCATACGTTGACAAGTAAACATGTGTCAACTGGAAGAAATGTTGAGGTACACGAAGTACAAAGAAAGTTTAATAGAAGTTGAGGGCACATGCATTTAGGCACAGGCAGCCTACCTATAATGCCATAGGCTCCTGTTTTCTCTATGTAACAATTCTCTGATCTATAATAAGTCGAAATCGTAATGTTAAAAACTATTTTTGTAATGACGATTAGCCCCTAAAAGCCAACTAATAAAGGGGAAAAAAATATGCCGCTGAAAAAAGTCCATCCCCCAGCCCCCCTTTTTTTTGGGGGNGGGGGGGGGGGGGGGAGAGAGATTGGGGGAAAATTTCTAACTTCCATAAATTTTCCATAAATTTCAGTGTGAGGACCCTAAACTGTACAAGTTTTTATTTTGTTTTTCGTAATAAAAGCTCTTTGACTACAGATGAAAAAGTTGTATCGGGTTAAATTCATTTCCCACAACCAAAAACAGCTAAAACGCAAATGCATTACAGTAGAATTTTGACAACACACCCGTCCTTAAGAATACTCTACTAATTGTGTCTTATCGGAAGTTTTGTGTTATCCAAGGTGCTTTTTATAGGAACAAACCAGTTGGGACCAGAGAGTGTACTAAACAGGAGACCGTGTTAAGCCATGGTTGTGTTATCAGGATTCCAATGTATAATGCTCTCATTCTCTCATTCAACCTCCTCCTTTTGCCCAGTTATTTAACAAAGCTTAAGCAGTTCTGTATAAACTGAAAAAAGATATATGGCTATACTCCTTGTGTAATTTTAAGTAGCTTTGAAGGATTCTTTCATCTTCCAAGAATCTAAAATGGCCTGATGGGTCTTGCTGACATGTAAGGTCCGATCTTGCTGTGAGCATTCACTGTTGCAATGTTCTTTTTGAGCAGTGGGTAGTTGTCATCAATGTTAACGAACCGCTCCAGCATTCCTGTCGCCACATCAAACACGGTGATGTCGGCCAGGGTCAGCCTATCCCCAACGAAGTATCCAGTTCCATTGTCCTTCAGAAGTTTCTCGAAGTAGCCAAGGAATGTTGGACTCTTCTCTTCCTTCACTTTCTGATTCTGCACGTTCTTCTCCTCCTCGTCTTCTATGTGTATCACGTCCACGCAAATTCTCATGAAATCCTCCACCAGCTGCACCACCTGATCGATTGCCAGCGCCTCAATATTTGTCTGCCCATGAAAGCCAAATTCTCGTGCCAAATAAGAGTTTATGGCCAGGCTTTGGGCAAAACTCTGGCCATCTACTTCTAGCATTGGGCACTGGCCGAAAGGCGCCTTGGGTTTGTATTCTGGCCACTCGTCAAACGAATATCGAATGTCTTCGTACTCTTTGCCCGCAGCCGCGAGAATCAATCTGGCAACCTCGGCACGACCTTTCCCGTCAAAGTAGTAGAGTTTCAGTTCAGAATTCGCCATGCTTGATTACTCTGCTGAATGAGAGGGAATAAAAAACGAGAGTTTATCAGGGGCTACTAGATTGCCGAGATATGAAAACTTATGAAATTTCAATTTGAAAACTGTAGATGCATTTTTTTTAATAGTTTGTTATTTGTATTATTTTCTATTACAGTTACGCCGCTGCCAAATACGATACCTGTATTTACATTTATTTTTCTTTAGTGGCGGAGAAACTATTCCATAGAATAAAAAAAAATACAGAAGGGACAACTCTAAATTTAAAGTCTCACACACAAACACACACACAAACACACACACATACACACACACACGCACGCACACACACACACACACACACACACACACACACACACACACACACACAAAACGTCATTCCATGTAACCATGGCAACCACAATGTTTAGCTTCAGGTAATGGCGGTCACAATCTAATAGAGACGTCCACAGAGAGTGGAAAGTTCATCATTTAGAATCAAATAATAAGTCTTACAACAGAACAATTATTTCTTTATGATTTGAAACAAGCCCATCAGCAGGAAACTTTGATCTGTACTCATAAGCCGCGATGCCCTTCCTGAGAAAGGCTGGAATAACCAGAGCTGTAATACTTTAATCAATTTTTTTTTTTTTTTGCCGGGGGTGGGGGTAGGCTGACTATAGAACATTGACCATACACTACCGTGCAACTTATAGTGGAATAGGGTGCTCCCATACATGCATTACTATTCGAATACTTAAACGTTTACAGAACGCAGCATGGTGTGCAAATCTGCACACTACTGCACAACAATTATAGATAAGAGAATAAACAGAGCTTTCTTCGTACTCATTTTTCTGGTCACAGCCGATCTTCGACCTTCACGCACCGACTTTTGGGAACTCCCAAAATTAGCTTTAGTTCATTCTGTAGATTCTTTTTATTCGTGGTCTATTTCCCATTCCATAATGTGACTGAGACTCTAAAGAAGACTACCGTACTGATATGAGTACAACTAGACTCTATTCTTAGCAAACCATGCTTATTATTATTCTGCTGTTGTGCAAAACCTGCCTTAAACTTCTTCCCACACAGGGCAGATTTTGTTGCACGCTGTACAAGCTAACTGTATTCTGGATTGAGGAATTATCCTACACGAGGCAGGGGGTAGGGGAAACTCAAAATCTGATAAAGAGATAGAACAATGATCATCCATCATAACTTCGTTTAAACGTAATATGTCTTCGATGTGTATCACGTCCAACAAAAAAAAAAACATACAGTCTACTTACATGTACGATGCAACGCTGGCGTTCTTTTGCAGAATAAAACTTAACAGTCTGAAGATCTGAGCAGTACTGGGCCACCAGAACACAGCGTGCAGCAAAAACGAAGTGACCTAGATGCCAAAATGTCAGACTGTTAATCTACACAGCTCCGTAAAGAAAACAGAGAGTGAGAGGATAATTAAGCTGCTGTTATGTCGGATAACTGAACATCGGATAACAGAATGTTCCCGCTTATCGGTGCGACATGTCGGCGGCGGGGAGAATGAACAGTGGCCTCTTCCAGAGGTTTTCTTCTTCTTCCTCTTTTCTTTTTCCTTTCCTCTTCTTCTTTTCTTTTTCCTCTTCATCTTTTTCCTTCTTCTTCTCTTCTTCTTCCTCTTCTTTTTCTTCTTCTTCTGCTTCCTCTTCTTCCTCTTCTTCCTCTTCTTCCTCAGAGTTGCTCTGTCATGCAGTGAGATCAATGCGGGTCAGGAACTATGCCGTTCTCATTAGGTCTACAAAGGAGACCATAACATGATGGCAACTGTTGTTTCCATTGGCCAGAATTGTTGCCTCCCGAAGGTGTCCTGATACAAGGCTTGGTCTATGACCGACTGAACTTTATTATAAAATTCCATAGCTCTTTCTTAAGTTTCAAGTGCGATGTTTTTCTCTCTCTGGATTGCACAGGCATGCTATAGATATAAAACTTCCATTGCATCCCCCATAAAAGAACTCCTCCCAAAGAATTACAGTGAGTCCACAAAACGTGAACTCGCTTGATGTGAATTTTCGGTTGAAATGAACTTGTGCTGAGTCAGTCCGGACTTATTTTTTTTTCTTTATTTAGTATGGATGAAATCAAGTGCCTCGTCCAGACTTTCGCTTAAAGTGAATTCTTTACTGCAGGATTGTGGGTCGATCTCCGCAAACTTGCGGTAAGATTTATTACCGTACTTACGAGGCTCTATCTCGGCTTACTTCACCCATGCTCTTGAGTGTAATGAAACTCGATAGCACTGCATTATAAATGGTATGGAAAGATTGGGCGTTTTACAACGACTCAATAGACTAAATAACCATAATAATAAATACCATTACATAATATCAATTTATTTCGATATTTTACTTAACCTTCGCCGTACGTCGTGGGTGTAGATGATCCTGAAGCTATTTAAAAAGCTTCTAATTATCCTATTTTTGAACATTTTTGCTAGAAATTTTAGGCAATTCTCAATTACATCACTCCTCATCTTTCCACAGTTTCAAAATTTTAAAAATGTGCACGCGTGTGCACATATTAATGCACGTGCATTTCTACTGCCCCCAGGGGATTAGTGTTGCTTTGTTAATTTACATCCGCCATTGTCATTGTTATTTGTTTGTGCTGTTGTTTTTTGTTTTAGTATTTTGTACTAATTTTTGGATGCCCATATGTCATGTTGTCAGGAGCTAATAAACTTTCTTAAATCTTGAATCTTGGAAGGAGGG
>JAWQUT010000514.1:300381-311115 GCA_033807755.1 Ellobium chinense
TGTGTGTGTGTGTGTGTGTGTGTGTGTGTGTGTGTGTGTGTGTGTGTGTTTTGCTTAAGGATGTAATTTTCACCGACCCGCCAAAATTACTCCCACCGAAAAAAAAAATGAAAAGTTGCATTCAAATGTATTCAAAAGGACTTATCTTGAAAGGTAATCTCATCGCTTACTCTATATGAGAAAAGAATATCATACTGGGCTTAGCAAAAATTAGAATTTCGCGAACAGCTATTTCGACTTTTTTTGTGAAAATTAGACTCTCGCGAAAAAAAATACTTTTACACTACGCTGGGAGAACATCGTGTATAAATTTACCATAAAATGCACCTATAATAAACATTGTATTGACCAGGGGTGTTCACCCTTTTCAGACAGTGAGCCATCTTTGTATTTTAGTTGTTTGTGAGAGTCACATTTATAAATATTATTTGGTTGTTTCCTAAAATGTTGATAGTTGGCCTACATGACGCTGAATCATATAAATCACTCTAGAATAAAGGCAGGTCGTGGAGACAAAGCTCTGTTTGCGTTAGGGGTCACTCATTTAGAGGTTGCTTGTAGATACAGAAGTTGAAAACCGTTCTTTTGTTCATGGTGGTTTTATAAGTAGATTGTGTTTGTACACATCGAAGGTCCTAACGTAGTAATCCAATGGAAAATCCAATGGAAAATCAATTACTTACACGTTCTTTTGTTTTTCTCCTCAAAGATGTGGCATTCGGCTATAAGAAAGTCAGATGAGTGAGCCGAGTTCTGGAGCAGTGACCTGCCTTTACTTTGTAGTCTATGATACCTTAACCCTCAAAGACCCATTGTGCCATATGTGGTACGTGAGCTTGGTGTTTCCGTAAAAACGCACGATATGTGGAAATGACTCCTCAAAGAACCAGCGTACAATGTCATAACAATAAACAGTCTATATAGACATTATAAAAGTTAAGCTGGAAAGATGTAAACTACTATCTCAAAACACAAAAGGAACCAGCTTTGTCACCTTTTCTACTCTTGGGACTTAGAGGTTTAACGGGATTATGTCTTACGCTCCTGGCGGGTCATATTTATTTTGACTCGGTCTAGCGGTTCGGCAATACCGTCATAGACTATGTTTCATAGTTAAGTTTGTTACCCATGCACTGTTAACTAAAGGTGTTTTGGTTCTCGAGTGGCAAACACTATGGCAAAATTAAGCGGCTCTACGTTCCGATGTTTACGAGGAACGAGTGATTACTCTCTTTAAGGGAAGACACTACTCTTTTCCAGAGACTGTAATGCATATAACATGATGTGCAACTTATCCCCATGAGTGCATTAGATTTCTAAACAAAATTACACACCAAAGTGCTAAATGGTGCATTCTTCTTCCTCAAGGGAGATGATCTCAGAACGAGTATCATTAACGATGGCATCGGTTGTCAGACACCAGATTTCACCCATATTTCTCAGCTACCTTTATACATGATCCTACGGAGGTGATTTTTTAAGGGGGGGGGGGGGNGGGGGGGGAAATTTTCTATTTTGACGCAGAATTACCAGAAAGTAGCAACAGCTTTTTGATGTTTAATAAAATAACTTTATATCCACACAGAAAAAGCCTCCTGCACAGAGGTGTCTAAGAGACACCGGTGAAACCTGGTGCCAAACAACTGGTGCCATCGCAGATGACACTAAACTTGTCCTAAGATCATCATCCTTTAGCTTTAGGGAGAAAAATGCACCATTCAGCACTTCGGTGTGCAAGTTTACATTGAAATCCACTGCATCCATGTGACAAGTTGCACACCCTGTATGAGCATTACAACCTCTGGAACAGGGCAGTGTCTCCCCTTAAATGAAACTGGACAGCCAGACTAAATGCTCGATGCTCATTTCCTTTAACCTGAAAAAGGTAATGCTAGCATCTTCATTGCGAAAACTGTTGTGTGAAGTTAGACTTGTTACAAAATATTGTACTAGTCCGAAGGAGAGTGTATGCTGAGTTGGATATTGTGAATTGCAATACTGTATTAAGCTTAATACGAATCAGTTACCTATAGATCCTCCCTTGTAGCCAACGTAATGTATTTCGTAGTATGTAACAGAAAAGCTTTGGTGGAAACGGAGCAGTTCGTAACAGAAGTGGGGAGTGAGAGGACGCAAACAGATGCTCATACAAAGTAGGATAAACGGGAAAGTGTTCAAGAAGACAAATGCAGAGAGAAAATGGAAGAAGGAAAGAAAGTGATGTGGTGGTAATCGAACCTGCGACCTCTGCATCGGCACCCATCGCCTCGCGATCTCCCCGACCACTAAGCCACATTTTTTGGAGTGATGGCGTGGTCGTGTATAGACCTAGACACGTCTACCTAATTCCAAACTGACGGCGATACGATGTGTACCGATGCAGAGGGCGCGGGTTCGATTCCCACCACATTACTTTATTTCCTTCTTCCATTTTCTCTCTGCATTTGTCTTCTTGAGCACCCTCTCCTTTATCCTACTTTGCATGAACATCTGTTTGTGTCTGCTCACCGCCCCCACACCTTATCTGGTCCGTGTAGTTTCGATTGTTTATCAACTTCCACTGTAAGTGTAAATCGATTTCTCCTGTCTCAGGTCTTGAGAAAATGCTACATTACATGATATCTTTGGAGTAGACCAATGATGTAAATACTAATTCTCCACACGATTTTTCTTTGAAAATGCTTGACCTGTGTGAAGTAAAGACAAATAATAATTAATAATATACTGTGTTGTTCCATCACTTTTCACTGTTCATTTGTCCGTCCCAGAAGACATTAGCTATATCAGCTTCATGCCAGAATTTATGACTGTTCTTGTCGTCATCATAATCGTCGTCTGTTATCATTATCAAAATCATCAACATTGGTAAAACTGTGAAACTATGAAGCTCTATATTTCCTGCAGTGACATGAATGGATACAGTTTATTTATGGTATTTGGAGCAGCATGGCAGAATGGTTACGGTGTTTGACCTAGGATATCATGTCATTAAAGCCAGTTTCTTTATCATGGCAAATTTAACGGGAGAGACAAGAAAAACTGAATAAATCTGTTTCTGTCAGAATTGCAGGTCTTTTAAATTTGAAAAAGCCTGTAATAGGAATTCACTGCAATTTCAAGACACAAAAAAAAACAAAAAACAAGTGCGTTTTCAGAGAAATTAAAGTTACGCATTTTGAAAATTAAGATTATGTCGCATAACTGAATGTACGCAAAACTGAGTACATATATTAACTCTGTTCCCGTTTTTGTTGCTTTAACTGTGTGATCACCGCACCTCAGAATGAAAGAACAACTATAATTATGTATAGCGTAATGCTTGTACTGATGATTGGCTTCGCAAAAATTATGTTTCAAGTTTTTCAAGTTTGTGTATTTAGGCGAAAGCCAACCATATTATACAATATAACGACACATCAATACAAAAGAATAAAAACAAAACCCATACATTTTATTTACAACTGTCTCTTACATTCAGTCATTGACATCTCTGCCTCTTTCTCTTTCTCCCTGTCTCACTATCTCTGTCTCTGTCTCTGTCTCTGTCTCTGTCTCTCTCTGTCTCTCTCTCTCTCTCTCTCTCTCTCTCTCTCTCTCTCTCTCTCGCTCGCTCTCTCTCTCTCTCTCACTAACTTTCTCTCTCCATATCTCACACACTTTCTCTCTCTCTCTCTCTCTCTCTCTCTCACTCACTCACTCACTCACACTCCCCATCTAATTTTAATAGCTACAATTTTCACAACATTCCATTCAGTCAGACGCATCTGTATAACAAAAACACACATGGTGATCGTATGGTTTCACCAAAAGAATCATGTTCTTAACTGAAGCCAATAAACAATGTACTTCTGTTACTCTGATGTGACATCCCAAAATGTAGAGTTGGTGGATAGTGGACTCAAAATTGTCCGTGGAATGTCTTCTATAATTGTATTTTGTTTATAAAAACCTACGATAAATAGAAACAAATCAGGATAAAAAATGAGCACTTAATTTAAGCTAGAAATAGTCTTGAGGTGTCACTTTTGTTTTCATATTTCTGAACATTTATCCGGGGAACATGTCCCGTTTTCGGGGGTCGTCGCATCCACTCTTCTGCCACCACCACTCTCTCCCTCCCCCCAGGAAAAAGTATATGGATCTGCCTCTGAGTATGGTCAAAATACATATTAATTTGATAAATCGTTCAAACAACTATAGACTAAACAAATACTGAGCCAGGATCTCTATCATCATTTTAAGGTTTCTTATATGAAAGTGAGGGATGGGAGGAGGCCTCTATACGACGGGTTGTTTTNNNNGGGGGGGGGGGTGTAGGGGGCGAACGAAGTAGCTGAAGCCTTTTCTGTGGAACAGGCGTGAGTGGAGAGTCAGCGAAGCGCAAAAGACAAGCAGGGGCGGATTTAGGTACCTGGGGCTCTGGCCTGAAGAATGGTGCTCTCCTGTACCTTTCATTGCATTACATTCATAATAATTTAAAACTACACTTACACACTGAAGGGAAGGAAGCAAAGTTTAAACGTGGAAACATGTTATTGGGGAGGATTTCTATATGCGGGCCGCCGTGGGCCATCCTACAACATGCTCCTGACGAATACCAATAAACACATTAAACGCGGATTATTTTGATGAGGTTGGTATAAGAAAGAGGGTCTTTTTTTTTTATTTATGGCAGATGATAAAGAAAGAAAAGTGGTCGTTTTCAAATGTGGCAACTTCATTTATCCTTGCATGTTGTAGGTTGGCCCACATATGGAAATCCTTCCTGTTATTGTATATTTTTTCTTCAGAGTTCCGAATTCGATTCATACGCATAATTTTGGGAGCCCTGCAGGAAGACTTTGCGAGTAGCCAGCTTTATCCTACGACGGCCAAGTCAGGCCTACTTGCTACAGCATCTAGCTTGATTTTTTTTTTAAATGGCCCGACCTATCTCTCACTCCTTCCCCCCCCCCCCNCCCCTCTTTTTTTCTCCTCTCTCTCTCTCTCTCTATCCCTCTATCTTAACCTTCCCTTCTTTCCTCTTTATAAACGTTTACATGCAGGTTTTGTCGTCCTTAGCCATGGGGCCTTCTACAAGTGCGAAGCTTTGGGCCATAATCTAATCGGCCCAAGCTTAGCCTAAATCTGCTCCTATCCACACAGACTATAAAATAACTTGAATCTTCACTAATTTTGATCTAGACCCACTCCAGACAAACTCACTGTGTAATGGGCATGAGTTTTGTGTCAGTGAGACGCTATCAAAATCACCGTGTATATTGAGAATTGTGTTCACTCACTGGCCAATCCAGTCACGATCTACAGATGTGTACTGAAAACTAACTTGGAAATTGGAAGTTGGAACGATTAATTCTGCCTCAGACTCTAATCAAAGCGGTTTAAACTGTTTAAAGTGACCATCGGTGACAATGTTTGCTAAGATAGCTTTCGTTTATACGTGGATTTATTTGGTAAGTATTATCCTGTATGGGGAGGATTTCCATATGGGTGATACAGTGAGGCCATGATCTGTTCCAAAAAAAATACTCTAAAGAGGGATTCTATTTTGATGGGTCTAGTCTAGTCTAGTAAGAAAAAAGAGATGCTTGGTTTTCTGTTGGGGATACACAAAGAGAGAAACATGGTCGTTTTCAAATCTTGCAATCTCGTGTTTCCCTGGATATCAGAAGATGGCTCATATATGGAAATCCGTCCCATGTTTGTTTGGCCAGATGTTGGTTTTATACTTTTCAGAGTGTCTAGACGCTTTCCCATGCATTTTTTGTATGTGTTTAAAGCTCTCATAGGCTGTTTGTTATGGTCATTGCAAGTCAGGCACCTACGGTCGCTTATCGTAGTTAAGTTTTTCTTTTTTTTTACTAAACAGGCAGACCTTTTTATCTTCAACACATTCATAAGGTATTTCTTTTCTTCTTCTTTTTCGTATTCTTCTCCTCGTCCTCCCCTTCCTCCCTCTTCTTCCTCTTCTTATTCTTATTCTTCCTCTTCTTCTTCTTTCTATTCTTATTATTCTTCCTCTTCTTGTTTGCTGACCACTCTGAGCCTAACTCTAAGCAATGTGGCAACGGGCGTTCAACAGCGTTCACGCAACTCTATCGATGTCCCCTGAAAACATCACTGTGCACTCAATGAGGTATTTTCAGACGGGGTCAGTTACACCACGTGATTTAGGGATTGCTGGATATTTTGATAAATGACGAGCAATCATATATATGAGCAGAGCATGTAAACAAACCAACATGTAAGCAAGATTTCCTAGGTCACGTAATGGAGCTGAAAATACCTAATTTCGTATCAACCATCTGCTAAGGATCAAGAATCATTTTCTATTATGAAAAAAATGGTCTCGTTTTAGGCCCAATGTATTGAATTTTGTAGAGATCAAAAGCAGCTTGACAGGATTGTAAGCTGGGAAAATGCATTCATTACCTGACTGCGGTAGCATAGCCTAAGGAGCAAAGACAATGAGGCCTATGGTGTATTAATATGTATCCACAGTTTTAATCATTGGGCCATGCGTCATTGATAATCAGTTTACTATTAGTTTCTTCAGTATTCGAGTTTTTTAAATAGAATATTTGGCGGGGAGGGATTTCCATATGTGGGGCATCCTACAACATACAGGGAAAAGACGAGATTGCAAGATTTGAAAACGACCATTATTCTTTCTTTGCGCATCCTCTACAGATAACCAACCCCTTCTTTTTTATACCAGCCGTATCAAAATAATTAAACTTTGATGTGTTTATTGGTATGGGTCAGGTGCATGTTATAGGACGACCCATATAATGATGGAAATACATCCTTTGGCGACATAACAAGAACATTATTTCATCATGTAAGAATATAGCTATGAGAAAATGTTGACTCGTCAAACTAACGTTTCAAGTGGCAAAGCTCATTGTCAAGCTCCATTTCAACTGTTCAAGGACTCAAATTGATTTTCTATATATAGGCTTGCAAGAGCAAAATTTGATTTTAATTGAATTATAAAGGAAGGAATTCCGAATGAGACTCACACTTGATGCCCCTTTCTCGATGGACATTAGGGTTAAGGACTTGCCTCGGCTAATGCACCCGTCCCCTTGGGCATTGGGATTAGAGTTAAGGGTAGGGTTAAGGATAGGATTTGGATTGTAGCACGAGTTCCGGTTAAGGGTGTGACTCTCATTTGGAGCTCCAGAAGTATTTCCATATGTGTGCCATCCTACAATATGTTCCTGACTAAAGAGACTATAGAGGGATGATTTAAATGGGGTTGGTAGAAAAGAGAAGGGTTATTTTTTGTTTGTGTGTGTGTGTGTGTGTGTGTGNGGGGAGGATTTCCATATGTGGTAACTGGCGATAACGAGTTACGCTCGCTCCGATGCTCCTGTCTCGATGGGCATTAGTGTTAGGGTTAAGGGTAGGGTAAGGGTTGGGGGGTAGGGTTAGGGTTAGAGTTGTATTAGTACGTTATTCGGAATAAAGGTACTGACTGTAGTTGTAGGAGTTACCACATACAGTAATCCTTCCTTTGTGGGGATACACAAAGAAAGAAAAGTGTAGTTTTCAAATCTTACAATGATGTTTTTCTCTGCATGTTGTAGGATGGCACACATATAGAAATCCTCCCGGAGTTCCTTCCCAATTAAAAATAATGACAAGATTTCTGCAGGCAACAATTCCTTAGGGTTAGGGGTATGGTTAGGGGTAAGGGTAGGGTTAGGGGTAAGGGTAGGGTTAGGGGTAAGGGTAGGGTTAGGGGTAAATAATCCAAATGAAATTCATCCTGTCCCATCAAAATAATCCCTCTTTAGTATGTTCTTATTTCGGGAGTTGTTGCCTGCGGAAATCTTTCCAAAATAATATTCGATTTTCACCCCTACCATGTGGTTTGTTTTTTTGTTTTGTTGNGGGTGAGGAGGAGGGTTAATCCTGTTTCATCATCTACCCACACCTGTTTCTGTTTCTAACTCCCAGACTCCTAATCACTTACTTTTCTTTACGCTTCACCTATTTCAATTGTTGTCAATCTTGATAAAGTATTCAATCACGAAACGTCGACCAGCTTTCTAAATATATTCATCATAAATTTTTCAATCGTTTTGTGTCGTACCTGGGCAGAATAAATTTAATTTCAGTGATATACCTATAACTTTTTGAAAGATTAATTCATCTGTTATTTCTATTGTGTTTCAGGTGCATTGCTTCTCATGTTATGTTGTGATCAGCCACAGTACACAGCTGTTGTTCGATAATCGAGCCCGAATCTATTCCTGTAAGTGGTCGCAGAAGAGCATAAAGACGTTTCTATCAAAGTGGATCCGTGGATTGGATGAATTGTGTGCTGCTTCCCTGAATTTCCAGCGGTAGGTCTAGTATGATTTGTATTAATATATTAAGCTTTGCAGATATCATACTAATTTTATATATTAAATGTAATTTTAGTGCTTTCCTGCCAAGATGTGCACATCAAAAAGTTCTTTTTAATTATGACGTAATCTCTCTTTCTTTTCCCTCCTCCTTCCCTCCCCTTCTTGCTCCTCTCTCTCTCCCCCTCTCTCCCCACTCTCTCTCTCTCTCTCTGAGAGTGGACCTTTCCGCTTAAAAACTAAAAAAGGTCTAAACTGGGTCAACTGAGGTCTTCACATGGCTAGGATTGACCAGCGTTGCTTTTTTTCACTTGCAGCTGTGTATTTCCAGTCACAACACTTATTTAGGGAGAATTTCCATATGTGTGCCATCCTACAACTTGTAGCGAAAAAAAAATAGTTATAAGATTAGAAAACTACACTTTTCTTTCTTTTTGCATCCCCACAAACAAAAACAACCCTTCTCTTTTCTACCAACCCCATTAAAATCATCCCTCTTCAGTCTCTTTAGTCAGGACTAAAATATAAATTGGAGGATGGCACACATATGAAATTCCTTCCCTTGTGTACCAGTAACTATAGGTATGAAGATGCCAATGTATTTTTCACTGTTGGCTATATTAGGTTTTACACCTCTCACTAACTTATCCTGGGGTGCCGTTTCAAAATACTTTCCAAATATGTTGTTTAGCTCTTCCTCCAAATTTTGACACAAAGAAAAATGCACCTGAACCAGTTAGATTTTGAGAACTTAGGCAGTGAAGCAGACACCCTAATATTTTAGGCCTTTTCACTCAGTAAACAGGGTAACCTTACCCNGGAGAATTTCCATATGTGTGCCATCCTACAACTTGCAGCGAAAAAAAATAGTTATAAGATTCGAAACCTACACTTTTCTTTCTTTTTGCATCCCCACAAACAAAAACAAGCCTTCTCTTTTCTACCAACCCCATTAAAATCATCCCTCTTTAGTCTCTTTAGTCAGGACTAATTGGAGGATGGCACATATATGGAATTCCTTCCCTTGTGTACCAGTAACTATAGACATTACTTATTTACCCCCGCTTTCGAGCCTCACTTAAAGGTCTTGGCAAATATGGAAATATTTTGTCCTATCTGGCGGTTTCGGAAAGGTGAAATATCATTATTCCCACAGAATCAATTTTGTGAAGACAAAGCATCGTAATAGTACCATGCATTGGGCTTTGTGACGAAAAAATGAAGATTTAAGTGACCAGTGTTTGACTTTTGCTTAAAGAGTTATTCCCCTTACCCGAAAAGCAGCGGCTTATGGGATAAATGATGTCATTTTGTGTTCGGCAGCTCCACACATTTCTGTCAGACAATGCACTTCTCTGTTTTTAATTAGGGTTGTGGTCATTCATATCTAAAAGTTAAGTTCGATGGTTTAAATAAGGCAAAATCATCTTCCTTTTTATTGCTTCTCAACACGATTTGTTTAAAAATGAAAATGAAAATACGACTTTTTTTTTTACCCCCGGTAGGGAATTTGTTACTGGTATGAAGATGCCAATGTTATTTTCACTGTTGGCTATATTAGGTTTTACACCTCTCAATAACTTATCCTGGGGTGCCGTGTCAAAATACTTTCCAAACATGTTGTTTAGCTCTTCCTCCAAATTTTGACACAAAGAAAAATGCCCCTAAACCAGTTAGCTTTTGAGAACTTAGGCAGTGAAGCAGACAACTTAATATTTTAGGCCTTTTTACTCAGTAAACAGGGTAACTTTACCCACCTAGCAATAATCACAAAAAATGTTATACTCGAGTGACTAAACCTCACCTATTCTGAGTCTACACATGTATTTGCACCTATCTAAGCCATTGAAATTCAAATCCAGCCCCTTTTCCCTCTCCCCATGGGCAGTTTTCTGATTTTATAGGGACTATTTAAAATTGCATATTTTTATGCCAGGTGCTATTGGCATCTTCATACCTGAATAGTAGACGTGGCCAAGTGATTGTATTCAACTGGCACTGCTACATTTCTATACCAATTCTACATCTGACTGCAAAATTTCAGATCTCTACTTAAAACCAGTCATGAATTATGACCACATTGTAATACAACCCCACTCAATAAATTTGTAAGAAAATGAAGGCTTCATGATAGATCAGAAACATTTCTTTAAAACTAAGGCAGAATTAAATCTACAGAATAAAAAACTAGCTTCTTAACTTCAATGACAAAGGTTAATGTTAACCTGGGCTAGTGGTTTGGGAATGGGATGGAGTACTAGAGGGTGGGGGTAGGGGGTAGGGTAGATCTAATACTGTAGTTATACTAATACTAGTGTCAATGAAGTTACACTGATGGAGTTAAGTTTGGATCTGGGTACATTGTCTAACTTTGGGG